>DWFO01004449.1:0-11348 GCA_018246595.1 Mimoniades nurscia nurscia
TATATGGCAATAGGCTCACCACCTATTCCATCGTGGGACTTAAAAGTAACTGGTGAAACGGGGGAATGTTCTACATTTCTCTGCCTACCTCTTCGGGGATTACAGGCGTGAAGTTACTTTTTATTTTGAAGTATGTAATTGTGATTACTCTGGATGATTTGATTTTATCTGGATTTTCAAACGAAATTCGATTTATCTTGTATTATTGATCATATCCTATTAGCATCTACATGTTGCCACTGGTATGAAAAGTTAAAATAATTTAGATACTTGTTTACTTGATTTTCTTGAAGGAGGAAAAACTTTAAAATATAAATCTTTAAAATTTAAGATCTCTAGATATGAGCAGTACCTTTGTACAGATGTCTTTTTGCAAAAGTAATTTAGTTTATTTTTGTCTGTGTATGTAATTGATTTAACAAATACATATGTATGTATCAGACGGAATCCCAATTAAGCAAGCCAAGGGATAGGGCGCGTAGGCGCTCATCAGGGAAGACATATCCAACAGTGGACTTCGATAAGCTGAATATTATTGTATTTGTATTGTTGTATTGATATTGTTTTAGGTGATCGTAAACGAGCTGCACTCGCAGATCGAGTGGCTGAACGACTCGCTGGTGAAGCTGCTGATGGCGCGCGACGAGTTACACATGGGCCAGGACTCCATGCTCGTCGACATCGAGGATCTTACTAGATATTTGTGAGTTGTAGACATGCTCTTGAATAAGTTCTGAGCTAAACTATTACCCGAATTTTAAGGCCTTGGTAACGCCAAGCATCATGTAAGACACGTGTATAAAATCAATAGGCAGCAAAAAAGTATATTGATCCTTGAAGCGATTAGAAACGACTTGTAAAATTGAATAACCGGCGTGACCTTTTAGTTAAGGGTCAAAGTAGTTCCCAACTCTGGATCATAATAATAATTTTATTTATTTTATTAAATAATTTTATTTAAATATTTTATTGTTCAACATGTCTCTTCACACTGTCTGTTCTCAAACCAATAGGATTAATGCCCCCATCTGCCATGCTGGCTAGATGTTGACAAACAACTTTAGTGTATATTTAAGTATTTTGGGTGTGTTCAGGGAGTCCCAAAATGTCTGAGAATACAATTTTGTCAACTGATACTACACATCTTGTATCTGTATTGACATAATATGTCACAATTTCTGTAAACCCCAAAGAGGTAAGCAGTCATGTTTACATCTCACAATGGAATAGATGATGAGCTTATTGCCGTATGGCAATTTGTGCTTGGTGTACACCAAGCACAAAATTCAGACTGAGCCACTACTAGAAATTTTACCTAGAAAATCTAAGTTAGAAATACCACTAGTACCTGACCTGATATTTAAGGCCAGTCCCTCTCGATTAGCAGTCGCGCTTGAAATCAATCAACCAACAGGCAGTCTATGTACATTTTATTGATAATATTAATAATGTCTTATTACATTTTTTATTACAGAGGTGTTAAGGAGCAGACCAAAAAAACTAAAGGCAACACCGCAAAATCCGGTGTAAGGAGGCTCACTTCACTCGTGCACAAATAATCTAAATGTTAGCTTTTATTATATACTTTTTGATTCCTCTTTGGATTATTATTGTTAGTATTATTGAAAGAAAGGTACGGCGATATTATTCATTCTCATGTAAGTTATTACTGTATGCAGGGCAACTGAAATACCTGTGTTTATATATATATATATATATATTTGACATCTAGATATTGTTTGAATTGGTCTTTGTGTATGAATGAATTGGAACATTGGAATATGCTTGTCGTTGGCATACAAAATATATATTTAGGTTACAAATATCAAAGTGTAGTACAATGTGAATTTACATTATAAATATGTAGTAACATAATTAAGAAATATAATCGTTTAGAAAATAATCTCATTTATATACCTTAAATGATATTCCAATACTTGTAACTGTCCATTTTAAAACTTTGTAACTCTTCATTTGTTAAATTAATTAATCGATGGCCATGTTGTGCGAAATTTAGTCATGATCATATAGGGGATGTGTAGTGGTAAGATAATGTTGTATCCATGTTGCTCCAAATGTTAAAGTAATAGGAAAATTATGTATTGTTTAATGTTCGTAAGCATTTATTTATAAATGTTGTTAGATCTTTGGTATCACGTGTTAACTCGATATCTGTATATACATGGTGTTCACTATTAGTATTGTGACTCTGTCACAGTTTTGTGTCTCCAAATCATTCTTGTATACTCACATGTCTGCTTTAATATAGATATTAGCTAATAAAGTATATAGTATTTTGTGATTCGCAAATTAGATGATATTTTTGCATTGTAGAGCTCACTGTTACAAATTCAATAACGGTGTTTGCGCGATATTGAAAGATTATTTATTTAATATTTCCACGTTGCCTTTGCTGATGATAAGAGTTCTTTACCACCAACATTGTACTTTTTCGCTACTTCCGTGACCCGCTGATGGGCGTAAATATCTTCTGAAATAACGATTCTTAAATGAAATGTATAGCTGAAAATACATTGTGAAATAATTCTGATGTTTCGCTTTAGCTTGCATGTGATGAGATGTATTTGGTATTCTACAGACTATAGCTAAATACACAATATGATTTGACGTGAGACAAATCTTTTAGAAATCAAGGATATTTTCATGTGCATTGGAAGAGTTATAATTAACACAACATGTGATATGTTATATGTAGAAAATTTAAGTTCACATACCACAGTATGTGTGATATTAAAAATATATTTCAAATCCAGCCAGTCATATTCACAGCCCAATTTTTAATATTCCCTTCTGTCATGAAAGGGTACTCAGGTTTGTACCTCCTCTGAATGTCTTAAATTTATATATTCGTTTTAGATTGTATTTTTGTATATGTCAGTATTTCCATAATATTCATAACAGGGATTTCGAATGTAATTTTATTATCATCTATTATCTCATTTTTTTTTCCAGGCTACATTCAGGCATAGATACATGTTTCAGTTTAAAATTCCATCAAGAATACATTCACATTGTTTTAGTCGTTAGTACATTAGTGGTAAAGAAGTACTTTGAGCTCTTAGTCCCACTTATAAACTTTTATCATTCAACTATATTGAATAAGAAATTTAAAAAGCATTATAATATAATATAGCAATCTCTATTTATATATTGTCTTAATGCTGACTACGCCGCTATTAAATTTAGAAGTAATTGGAGGCCTTGGAAACTTCTGGATTAGTATTGTAAAATCGTTATGCAAGCACAATGAAAGTATTTATACCACATCATATCATTTACACGATCCTTATATAGCAATTTTAAACTAAATATGCTCTACTGACATTTTGCTCCGAATAATTTTTTTCTTTAAAATCATGTTTAATATACTAACTTTTTATTTCCATTTTTTAAGGTACATTTTTTTTGTCCTAACTTTAAATATACCATGACGTTAATATTTTATACAATGATTGCCGATTTCAATGTAGTCGATATTCATAATTTGTCAACCTATGCCGCTACTGTTGTAGCCATCCGATATTTTTTTTTTCATTTTTTTATTTTTCATTTTATATCGTGCCACATTAAAGTTATTGTTTTAAGTTCAAAGAAAATAATATTCTGGTATGAAATGGCCTTTATTCAACTGCAGGTATGTTTTAACACAAATGAGTTATATTTAGCACGCGTTATTGTCAGCCTGACACTAAACACTAAGTAGTCTTTCATTAAATTCTACCTTTATACGTCACAGTTCATGCATTGCATAGACCACACACCTTAGATTTATAAGATAATAATTAATAAACAGCTCACACTATTTTCCTCCAATGCACTTCATACCTTTTTTGCATAAACGCATTAATGTATATATGTTTTTACCAAAATACACACACTACTTCTATGAAAGATTGCAATATAATATGATTAAAAATATTTTTTATCCGAGCGAGTGGTTACAGAAGAATTTGAATTTGGATTCACATATTTGGTTTGGTGACCAATGTGGATTTCAAATCTGAAACATTTTCGTGTTACAAGTTACAGGTATACGATTTTATATAAAATTTAGTCTATTGTTTTTTAAAATGCTAATGTAATTTATATATGTAGTTTTTATTAGCAATACTGTTTGTATGTAGGTAGGGTTGCGGCTGATATTTTTATTTTATTATATCATTTACCATAAATTCTCTCAATAATTGCACATTAACTGATAGTTACATACTTTCGCATGTATATCTATACCTATAGTAACAACATATTTCGTATACTTTGCCCATTTTTATATTTGTCAATGTCCATTTTTCTCACGTAACTGTATCGATCGCTGCCATTTTCTCTGCCATGTTTTATTTTTCTTTATACAATAGCCCTTACGTCATCGATTATTTTCACTATTGTGTTCCGCCAAACTAAATATAATACATTCATACATAGAAAAGAAAGGAAACTAATATACCAAGTTTATTGTTCCTTTTTTGAATAATCCATGGAATATTTGTGTTCTTTTTTCATTTTATATTAATTCTTGTTTTCTTTTTAATTTTAGCTCAATTTTTTTACATTTGTTTATATTTCGGTTAGTCGTCTTTAGTTACCATTTTAAAATTATCCTTAGTTTTAATTTTATTTTGTTTATGTTGATAATAAGGACTCCTTATGTATCACAAACTACCGTTGTCGTTATATCGTGAATGATTTCAGTAAACAGGGTTATCTAAATTCAATCTATGGGTTTAAAAAAATAAGTAACTGATATACTGATTCATTTTCGTTGTTTCGACGACGAGCGCTATACATCATTTTTCTCATAGGAAATATCCACAATTGTCATTGTTATATATATTTATAACTAACAGTATAAATGGTTCTCTGTTGTTTTTAAGTTTCTTACATTTTGAAGGGCAGGGTATTTTTTTTCTTGTACGTTTCTATTGAGCGCAATCTGGGTTATATTTTATCGAGTTGTTTATAAATGCGCACCAAGTTCCTCTTTTATGTGTAATCTAATGCAATTTCAAATATTTAATTGACCCAGTAAGAATCTGTTTGTACTTCACGAATTAAAGTGATTATTGTAGAAAAAAATTGTCTATGTAAGATAAATCACAATCTCTATGGTAATAGTCTTGACATCTTTCAAATTTTTACTAATGTTGAGTCCAGATGAAGTCGTTAGGTTTATACAAAAAAGTCTCAAAATCGTAGTAACTATACAATGCATATTTATGTCATAAATACAAGTTACAAACCTGTTAAAATATTATGAAGTATTGATACTATGATATTTTATTTCTCAGCATAGTAGACCTTGTTTTTTGTTATTGTTTTAACTGTCCTAATATTGAATGTTCCATTTTCTAATACTAAAAGTCTAGATTTGACGTATTGCTTATGTTTTGGATAAAGCTTCAGGCGCTGTTTGCTTGATTTTTCGAAAGTTGGCTGTAAATCAGTATAATGTAGGGTTAGACAGATGAGAATTCTATTGTTTACAATACAAAAAATAAACAGAGGCTATAAATAATATAATATAACATAGATATCGGACAATGTTATTGCTAAATAGCATCTATTTTTTCTGGTAACCCAAATGCATATAAAAAGTTTTCATTGATACGTGTGTGTGACACAAAATGGCGGTTAGCAATCGCGCCAAAGTTAATTTTAGTATTTTAATACTGTTGTGGGTTTATTCATCTAACCCATTATAAACATTTTTGAGACTAAGTAACATGATTCATTGTAATTATTTAATTGTAGAGCACTGTTATCTGGACACAGCTTTTTATCAATATAAATGTAACAATACGACTTGTAACTTAATGTTGGCATTAAAGAGAACTCGCATGTTCGACTCGCTTATTGACAAATTCTTACAGATACATATGTGATACGTACATAATATTCGATTATTCCAAATAAAGGAGAAAGTGTAATAGATGTTTTATTTTGCGTCCATTTTAATATCCACATAATATAGCTTAATTTATATTGTTTAACAATATTTTAGAGTCAACCAGTTATAAAAAAAGTTAACTAAATTCTATCCATTATAAGATCATTATAGGCCAACGCCTATCATCACCCTCACAGGATAGGCAAAGAGCTACGAGTGCTAAATTAATATCCCAATCCTTATAGACCTGACTCGCTTCACTTTTATTCCTGATTGTTTTGGAGATACATATCTGAATCCCGCACCCGGAAACTGATTATCGACTATTAGTTTAACTTATGACTGCATATTCACTTTTATCATAGTAAGTTTACTACCATACCTACAACATTGCGATGCCGGTGGATCAGTGTTTATGTACATATATTAGGTACAATAGTGGTTAGTTTGTTTTCGAGAAGCGTTATTACAAAATACGCTTACGATATTATCACCTGCCTGTTTCAGTCAACACAGATTTTTTGCCTTAGTGTCCATCCGTTCCTCGAGACCGGTAAGTGCTGGCGTGTCGTGGATTCTACTGTTAAGATCACGACGCAATAAACTAAGTAAAAATATGTTTGTGGCATGTCTTGCATTGTTTTCATATTTGTGGCCAAACATGTAAGGACCAACACGACCTCATACAGTTCTGGAAGTGTGGCTTCTACAGCGAGTATTATTGTAAGGTTATCATGATCTACGTGGTAGTGAAAAGGAATTAAGTCTGCTCTTGTAAATACTGCCATTTTATTTAAATAAGTTTTTTGGGATATCACCACATATAATAATGCCATCTGATTAGACGACTTATAAACGACGAATACATATAATATATGGATAATATAGTCTCTCCTGTATATTAATATACATGTAGGTATGTATATTTTATATCTTATCCTATTAAGTCCTATATCCTTAAGACTAGCAGACGCGAACTTAATCCGGGCAAGTGCCCGAAATTAATTGCATTTGGACCATGTGGTCTTACGAACGACAGCCGTTTTGTTTGTGCCATTCTATGTCCTATTTTTATATTAGTAAGAAGGTCTTGTTTTCAGAATACATTTATTATATATATGTACTAAGATCCGTGTCACATGTAATCTAGCATATTTTTGTATTTGACACGAGGAGTAACTTTGTTTAAAAGTTGACTAATTGACCTTGTAAACACGTTTATTATCTAGTACTCATTAGATCTAACCGATTGCCCCACATAAAAATGTAGGTACCTACATAAACCGAATAAAAAAAAACAATTTAATGGCACGTGAATCGTCGCACGGAATGCCGGCGATAATTAAGTGGGGGCGACGCGTGGTGCCGGGTCAGATCCCACAGTCCTGCGGCGCATCGCTGATGTCAAGCCACCGCTGACCCCAAAACGAAATCCTCACCTGCGCGGCCCAGGTGCTACACCTCAATTAACATTATCCTCTTGTAATTCGTACGTATATCGTGCGATTTATTTGTTTCACTCACACAAACTATTATAGAATTGGAAAGCATTAGACGCATACCAATTCGAGATACAAAAGATAGATTGCTTCCTTTCTCGCGTAAATTATTTACACAGAACATTGCACCCATTCTATTTTAATCGGAAAATAGATGAGGGATAATGAATTGTGTAGATAACGTTTTTTTTTATTGTGCGAATGTTGCCACCACTTGCAATGTTATCTATTTTAGTTTTATTGGATGACGTTGTTTCGGGCAAATTGATATCCTGTATCCTGTGGGAATAAATGCATTTACTAGATAAAATAAGCTTGGGCAAAATCATTTATACAAATATAATTTATAATTTTAAACACATTGCTTGGTTATGTTTTTATATTTAATACAATTGATCTTGATATGATTTTATTATCGTGTTAACTTTTTAAAGTAGTGCTCAAACCGTACCTACCTCGGCAGGTGAATTAATACATAGATACCTAAATTTAATACCGTTAATTATGATCTACTTTATCATAATTTTACTCTGAGACGTATTACTTGACCAATGAATCCGACCTATCTTCAACTAGACTCGCGATGTTCTATACATTGTTGTATCATAACACCTTCAAAGGAAATAACATATTTGTAATAAATATATGTGCAATCTACCTCACTGCTGGATTTTTTACCTTCCACTTTTATGTGAATGTCACCTTTATAATTTAATCATGAGTAATTTTGTGTTACTATACCAATGTAAGTTGTAAAGAATAACAATATCTTTATCAGGACCTCGGAAATCTTATGGGTTTTACGACACCAATGATGCAGGAATAAAAAGTTATCAGCGGTGTTATCCGTGCGCATGCGCATGCAAATCACCGCAGCATGCGGGCGCGCCGTCACCGCATCACCGCACGCGAGGGGAGGTGTTACCAGATTGATGATATTTTTTTAATCAAACAGGAGGGTTAGTTATTATGCAACGCTTAGATATTGCATATTATATTTAAGTATTTAACATATAAGTGCATACTGAAATTGACACTCAGTCCTTATTAATTAAGGTTATTTTAAATTGGAACTTTTAGTTTATCTATTTTTCATTTCAGTCAGCAACCGTTGTTGTAAAATGTAGTATTCACATTTTAGTAAAAGTTCAAGTAGTCCTGTGGCTTATAATTTTAAGGCAAAAATTAAGGCTTTCTTTATTATCAAATACTTACATGTTGTATGTGCTATTTGCACACCTATAACGGATAACTGATGTAAATATATCGTAATTAGAAACCACTATGACTCAATAATTTAACGTTACATTCATAATGCTCTAATTTACACTTGGAACTTATCTGTATCTTATAAGAAATATTTCTCATATGAAAAAGCAAAGTATAAGACTCTTTAAAAAATTAATTTTGTAAATAACAATACAAAACAAATAGAAAATTATTACTGCCTCGTTGGTCGTGTTGGTTGCAAATGCGACTGCCGAACAGGAGGTCCTGTGTTCAATTCCCGGGTCAGCACTACTAAATTTTCTAATTTAGATTTTCTAGTAGTGGCTCGGAGTCTGGATATGTGCCCGGTGAATGGCAATAAGCTCACCACCTATTCCATAGTGGAAAGTAAACGTAACTGGTAAAACGTGACAGTGTTCTACATTGCTCTGCATACCTCCTCGGGGAAGACAGGCGTGATATTACGTTACAAAACAAATAGACAATTAATATTTATCAATGTGTAAGTACCTATATGTAAATTGTTTATATATTTAGGTACTATATTCATAATGTGTGCTATTTTAAATTCTAAACGAATTCAACTACGCACTAAATCCTCCCAATGTAAAATCAATAAAAAAATATTATATGAATATTAAAGAAAATCGTATATTTCTGGTTGGGAAAACAAACAATAACGACTTTCCCCATGTCACTCTGGTTAGAGTCTGGTTCGGATCGTAGAGTTCAATGTCAATGGAAGGGTCACAAGCGCGGTTGAATGATACGGGCTCCTCCACTGTTGACGTACAACACTTCAACACGGTTTTATTTATATTATCTGCTTACATTCAATATATTTTAATAAATGCAGCCAAAAGATAACCGTAATAAACGATTATCCTTCTACGTTCTAAGATTACGTAAATCATACGTGGTTTAGTTAATTAATGATTTAAATCGCACATTTAGAATTATCAACGTACCATAGACAAAGATTTACGTGCTCAAATAATCGCGTGAGCGAAATATTCTGTACCTATCTAAAATATCTTCTATCTCATTAGTACTTTTATAAAAAGGCGGGAACGGAAATGAATGCGATTAAATCGTTTTATATTATGTTTCGACTGATTTATTAGAAAGTTAAAACACGACATTTTTATTTACTTTCTGTTCTTTTTTATTTAGTGCTACGTTTTCGTCTACATTTACTGTTTTACATTATCGTTAGTCGGTAAATCTGTTCTGTTTAAATGCAGAAATAAACGTTCTTCATTTTGAGAACCTGTCAAATATTATTTTGTACCAATATTTTGTTAACAATAAGATTTTAATCAATTTCTTGGTATATTATTGCAGTAAAATTTGTTGTTTATTTACGTACATTATGAAAATATGAATAACGTATAACGCGTATTTTATACGTAACATCACATCTGTAATCGCCGAAGGGGTAGGCAGAAGAATGTAGTACCTACACTTCCACGTATCACCAGTCACGCTTACGTCCTACTATAGAATAAGTGGTGAGCCTATTGACATACACCGGGCACATTTCTAGAGTTCCAGCCACTACTAGAAAATCTAAATGAGCAAAATGTGAGTGCCCGACCCGGTTATTGAATTGGTACATGAGTGTATTATGCTCCCAAATTTCATTGGGTAAGTTAACCTCCCACGTTGCTGGCCCTATTGTAATATACCGGCCACAAATCCAAATATTGAGCAACTATTAGAAATTTCAACTAGAAAATCTATGAGTGTAACTTAGAATAATCCTACGTAGGTACTCGACCTGGGAACCGAACCCTGGACTTCTTAATCTGCAGTTTCGGTCGCAACCACTCCACCAAGGAGGCAGTCCTTTAGTCAGTGTGTTTTTGTTTACAAAGTATATTGATTATCTGTACCATACATTATAACATCTTCAAAAAGCATATATTTTGATTAATATTCATAAATAAATTGTTATTTATGTGGATTACTGGTACAGCTAATGCCTTAGCCACCTACGGGCAGCAACGTAGGCGGTGTGAGAAGCTGTTTTCTGCAATCTTCAATCCATGCGGCATGCGCCCAGCGTGGGGATTATGGGCATAACCCGTCAGGGGAGGCCTAGGTCCTGCAGTGGACTGCTGGACTGCAATAGGCTCATGATAATGATGATGAAGCGAATTATGAAATACGTTCCAATTTTCCTTATTTATTAAACGTCGTTTTATTTTATACGTGTACAAGCAACATACTCGTATTATGTTATTCATAAAAGCATATTTAGATAATTTTGCACACAGTAAAATATGCCGTAAATAATGTTATAATCCGTGAATGAGAGAATAATGAACCCCATCAACCGAAAAATGATTACCAAGCGATTACACTGACGGATGGCTAGCGCGCCCGCGCCGGCTTCTCTTGCCATAGACTTATTAACGTGTACAAGGGACATATCTTATACTTATTGTAAAATAATAAATATTGTTACACCTATACTTATTTTGAATATATGGTCATTTTACCAATGTTGGTCTTTTACTATATTTTGTATAGTAAACAGCCGCAATTCTTTGAACTGTGCAAAGCGATTGTTTAAATTACACAAAATATTTTGGATCTAGGTACTCACATATTTTGAAACTATGCTACAACTGCAAAAAAGTAACTTCACGCCTGTAATCCCCGAAGAGGCAGGCAGAGGAGTGTAGAACACTCCCACGTTTCACCAGTTA
>DWFO01004450.1:0-11348 GCA_018246595.1 Mimoniades nurscia nurscia
GTATGGCGATAGGCTCACTTCCTACTCCATGGCGGGACGTAAACGTAACTGCTGAAACGTGCGAGTGTACTAAACTCCTCTGCCTCCCTCTTCGGGGATTACAAGAGTGTTATTATCTTCTAAAAAATAACAATTATATCATAATAAGCAATATAATGTACATATATAACGGTCGATAAACGCAAGTACCGTAACAGATCTTGCTAGCCCACATCCTCAGTTCAACGAATCGGTGGCAATGGCAAACGAACCGTATGCATTGTTCTCGATTATGCTAATTTAACGGCTTTCCTCGGGAACAATGCGAGTGTCGATGGATGGATGTGGCTAGGGCGACCAAGACACACTTATCTCAACTAAATAGTTCAGATACTGGCTTACAGTGATGTGCGGAGTACCAGATATCGCCGTGCGTGTATGAAGAGAGTGATGAATGATAGATTCTTAATGTATCACTCGCTTCTACAATGCAGAAGCACGTGAGGTCTGCAAGGACGGAGATATTTGGGACATGATATAATATTTTAGAAATTTGATTTAAAAAAAATTGTACAGATAATGACACTTGTGACTTACTTAAGCCTAATAAAAATACGTAAATATTATTTACTAGAGTTGAATATATGTATATCTGTGACATTTACCTTTGCTCAGTCTGCTGTAGACGGTGTAGGTCAGATCTCGGAACTCCAAATCCATTGTGGCTGGCTGGAACAATGCAAACAGAAATAAATTACGGCCAAAACCTCAAGCCAAACGTCTTTTGTATTTAAATTCTGTACCAATATCAGAAGTGGTACAATAAAAGAGATTTTTTTTATACCTTCACTCCTGAATTTCCCTAAGGGCAAGCAGAGGAATGTTGCACATTCCCACGATTCACGTTTTGTGTTATATGTCCAATCTGGGAATAAGGTGGGAATTAAATTCCGAGCTACTTCTAGGAATTCTAAGTTAGAAACACCCGATATTACTCAACCCGAAGATCGAACCTGGGAACACTCGACCACTTGAATGCACTCATACAACGAGGCAGTTAAAAATGTAACTGGCAACATAAAAGTGATCAGTACAAAAAATTGTTCGTTCGTCTTTAAAAAACATAGAAATCTTCCAGGAACCTGATAGATGTTTTGTGCTACATACAGAGACACTTAGCTCATTGGTTGCGTGTTCCGACAAAGCAAAAAGCAGCTGATGTCAATCATTGTGAATTTTTCATTACATGTTTTTTTGAAAACAAAAACCATCAATCACCAGACGATGAAAAAGTACAATTTTTATCGCCATATACTTATAGTCGTAAATCTTCAATATTGAATCCATAAGGAAAATAATATTAACGTTTGTAACAATCTTCTACATTTAGTTTCCGTGCATTTTAAATGTTTACGCTCCGTCTTTTGTGTAGACAGCTTCATGAATAAATGCTAATATAATATAATTTAATTACAATTTTATTCGACTGAGTGTTTGCGATTCTGTGTTAAAATGCGCTATTCTTGGTATTTCACCATTTTGAAAATGATCGCTAACGTAATATATCTATTTGTATCTTATTGCGCTTAAAAAATCCTGTGATATTTGAATTAAAAACCAATTCATTTATATTACAAACACATTTCATTGTTTTGCAATGACGTCATTTCTCTGTAGTTCATGTTACATTCCCTTACATTTACTTAAGTTACTTAATAATTTTTTTCTTTTATTTATTACACTGAGTCGTTGAAACCCTTCAATTATCGAAGCCGGAATTATATTGAATTCAATGACACTAAACTGAACTATGTTGACGTCAACGCAAATATTCTACGTAATATCCTACGTTTTGTCGTGTTGTATTATATAACCGGAAATATCCAGTAAAACGGAGTGTAGCTCATCCGCCTACCCCTTTAAAAATTAATTTCTTGATGTTACGTTAAATAACCGGTTTTTTTTTCTAAGAATTCCTTCCTATAGATCGCAACCACATCGATCAATCCAAAAATCAATAAAGGTAGGTATAATTCAGTTGCATGAATCACACAAGTAGGTACCTACTAATTCAATAAACGTAACGTCACGCCTGTAATCCTGGAAGGGGCAGACAGAGGACTGTTGTATTACCCGTTACGTTTACGTTCACTGCGTACGAGTATGTACGAGTATGTACAGATGCAATGCAGATAAAGTGTTTGAATCACTGAGCTCATAAAGAGTGTTGGGATTCGACGATATTTCAATAAAACTCTTGTTAGAATTCTAATTTAACAATAATATATTGAATACACAACAGACTGACATCACAATCAGGGACGGAAGGGACGACCGCGCCTCTAGTGGCAGAAAACAGAAATTCTGTTCTGCCAATTACAATGATATGTCAACAAAACATTTTTCAAACACTTATTATCTACATTATAAATTTATAATTCAATAAAGAGCTTACTGCAGATATCTGATACTGTATCAAACGTGGAAAATAATCATAGTACAATAATTATTACTGATGCAGTCTTCCTGATAAGCCTAGTGTATTTTACGTGCTTATGGCATGAATAATGTAATCACGAACAAGGAATTGATTCAAACATCTACAATGTTCATATACAAATCATCGTAAGCACATATGTATGTAGGTACAATCATATGATCTAATGGGGATTTTTAAGGCTCTCAAAAGATTTACTTGTCCGCTTGTACAGTCAGTGGAGGCGAACCGTTTACCAGTGGATCGTGGGTTCGATTCGCACCCGAGACAAATTTTAAATATTTGTCTCGGGTGAGAATCAATTGAAGTTGAATAGATGTAAACAGGAGTCACCCAGACCGTGGTCGGAGCCAATGACCTAGCGAGCTAACACGCAGTTAGTAGAAAAGCGCGGGTTCCGCTACCATGGCAATAGATCTTTCTCGAAGTACGAGCCGCGCTTTCACAGCCCGCGCAAACAGCGATGTGGCAAGCCGCTGTTGGCCCACCGCAGAACAAGAAACCCTACAACGTTCCTAGTAGTTCTTTTAATTACGTATACATTGCGATTTTTCAAACAATCACTACCTACATATCTATCTATTAATAAATTAAAGGAAATGTTCGATAGGTATAGTTCCTCCACTAACAGCCAAAAGCAGATGATACATTGTAATCATACGTTAGTACTTATATAAAAAATAAATAATCGCGTTAAATTAAATAATTATATAATATTATCATAATGCCAATGTATGGCAATAGACTCACCACATATTCCATAGAGGGACGTAAGCGTAACTGATCAAAAGTGGGAGTGTACTTACACTGCTCTGCGTACCTGTTCGGGAATTACAGGCGTGATGTTACATTTATACCGAAAATTTAGTACATAATCGCAAAATTTATATAAGTTTATATACCTACACACCTACACAAGTGTATGGGACCATCTATTTATTCAATATTGTGATTCAATATTATACTCTTTCAGTAGTTTTTTCACAATAAATATTTATGCACCATGTGATTGCCTATACTTGCGACACCAACAAAGCTTAATTAATTGAATTCTAGAATATGACAAGTGTCTCTTATGTTGGCGATCCAATAAACACATAAATATATGTATTTGAGAGGTAAATATACAAACAATAAATATCTTTATTTTTGTTCGTTTTAACAGAGACTGCTCTGGTGTTGAGAGACCACATTCTCGTAAAGGTCACGTATAAATTTTTAAATAAAACCTTGAAATCCACTGTATCATGTATACCAGGCTAGACTTGGCAAGTTGGGGCGACTATGGCCTTAATCCTTCTCGTTCTGAATCAAGATCCGTGTCTCCCGGCAGAACGTTAAAAGGATTAATAATAACAATGATCCATTGATTCGTCATCAATCATCAATATTGTGAGATGTTTATTTTCTCAATATTTCTAGTATGTCACACGATGCGCAATTCGTATTTGTTTATTAAACGCCAATTTTATCTTTATGTCGACGTAAAGGAGTGTTCCAGCTGAGTGTTACCTTCGCTCTCATTCCGCGGCATACCGAGTCCAAATATAACCTAATGTATTTTCATCGATATGTTCAAGTAAATGCTTATAAATTAAGCTTGTCACCAAACGCATCCATATCGTTACCATAGACAACACCAGCTTTTTTACCATAGACATCGATTGTTAAAGTAAATGAGAAACTCGTAATAATTTATCCAGTTGTTTACTATATTAGCTACATAAGCTTTCTACGTCGAATACCAAGAATTCAATATTGTTCTTAATCACAATACTTCGCTGGCTCACTATTATCTACAAGGTTCGGTGTTAATTTTAATGAAGTTTAGTAATGAGCCTTTTTAATTTTTGACTTTAGTAAAATGTATTTAGAGTAGCCTTAGGCTCTTGTGACATTATAATATCGTAGTATTGGACTACATAATGCTTTCTAAGTATTAAAACAAGCGTATTGACTTTTATATTTTAAAATATCACCAACATTTAAATAATATAGAACCTAAAAAAAAATATTTATTTATTTAAAATCGGAACTTAGAACTTATAGAGTTCCTTTTAAAAAATTAGTTAGTTATTTTAAAAAAATACATATTTATAGCCAAGTGTAGTATTAAATTCATATAATCATAGGAACTAATCACAAATAAATTATTATGTCTTAGCATTAACATTATACATGAAAATAATGTTTTTATCATATTAAAAAGTAAGCTCATTATTCAAAAATTTATCACTTTTCAGACACGAATTAATTAGTCAATATCACGAATCAGAATAAACTAGTTAATTTCACATTATTAAATAGTTACAAGATCATAGCTCACTTTTTGAATATTGCCTCAGTACTCCTTGCCCACTGTAGGCCTCCGTCGATACATACACTGTTTTAGACATGACATCGATCAATTTTAGTCTTGCATAATATAGGTCTTTTAGTCAATATTTTTGAAAAAAATATAGGCATCTGGCTCAATCGTAAAGACATTAAATAAATCTGATGTGATAAAAAAACCACAAAAGCTAGCCACAAAGCATATATAAATATACGCTACGTCTCATAATTGCTTGAAATTACATGGATTTTTTGCTACAGCTTTTTTGTTACAATCTTATAATCAATATGTATCATTAACTTAATGTATAAAAAAAATATTCCGATCCTTACAAATTCCTTGTATATTAATACATTTTTTGTCGAATAGTAACCATATACCTACGCGATATATTTATATCATTATACTGGTATATACCTAACATTACCAGATAACGTAACATCACACCTTTAATCACCGTAGAGATAGGCAAAGGAGTAAAGTACACTTCCCCTTTTCACGGGTTACCTTTACGTCCTACAATGGAGTAGGTGGTGCGTCTATTGCCATACACTGGACACATATACAGACTCTAAGCCACTACTAGAACATCTAAATTAGAATAATTTTGTAAAGCCCGACCTGGGAATTGAACCAAGGTCGTTCCAATCTATAGTCGCGCTTGGAACCAACACGACCAACGTGGCAGTCAACTAGTTTTATGCAAATAGGAGAAATACAATTAAATACAAATAGACAAATCGATAACAATAGATATTTAACAAAGTATAAATATAAACGCCCGAGTCATAAGCGATCTCACTTATTTCCTTACCTCCTCAGTGTGTTGGGGAACTCATAATATACATAATGTATATAGTAATATTGACTTTCGACATTCTAACATTCTACATGAAAAACTATGAACTTTGTCTTTAGTACTTGTAATTTATCTATCTAATACATTCTCTAAAGACGATCATAGAATTATAATTACTGGGACGAAAGAAAAAAGCACTGCTTTAATAACTTTCGACACGCGGATACATGTTATATAAGAACATCGATCGTTATGCAAGAAAATCATTATGATAATCATGAGGCAATCAGGTAATGTCGAGATATTGTAAGTCATTCGTTGCTAATCGCTAGCAACAGCGCAAGCGTCTGCTCAAGAGTCGCACTAAAAACAGCTTGCACGTGTAGTAATACCAAACATTACACAAATTCTCACAATATATTGAGAAAGCAAGTGGTCCGCAAACAATTGCTGTAACCAAGAAGTGGATTTCAACGCAGTTTTTCTACCTCTGTGAACTTGGCAGCCGACTTCTGAATTTTTTTTTAAATTACCATCAGATTCTACATCGTTTGTACCACTTTGATTTTCGTTTTTACTTCTAACCAAAAAAAAATACAGCGTTTTCAAAATTTGACCCGCAGCCGACTTTGGAAAATCGAAAAGTTTCCAAAGGGGTTTGATTCGGGTTCGTTGGTACCCGTTTGTACCACCTTAATTTTTGAAAAGATACCTACAGCATTTTAAAAATTTCGAAAAACTAACTTTTTCAATTTTTGTAATTTCGGAAATCTGCAAATCGGGATAGAAGCGGAATCGTTTGTACCCGCAGAAGTCACTTTTGTTTTCTAGACATAACATTGAAATTCAATTACACATAGTTCCTATTTGTAATTATCCATAGAAAAAAATGGTGTACTGGAATGTAAGTTTTTAATACAACTGAAAACAAGACGTTAAGGTTGGGTGAAGAGTACCTACAGAAAACAATTGCAAAACAAAACCCACATGTTTCTGACGACACAAGATATTTTCAAAATCTTATATGTTACTATTTATTATTACATATTCAGGTCATGTTCTTTGTGGCTTAAGCAGACCTCACGCACTTCATACACTCACATGTAAATAAATAATCTTATTACATGTACATTAATTAATTCAAATAGACAGTTTACATAAAAATAGTATAAAGTTCAGATCTATATCAAATGTATTATAATGTTGACGTCAATTTATTATAGTATATGTAATAGGTGATAAATATGAACCCGCTTTAGACGAACTACTTGCAACGGACATGTGATATATTGAAAAAGAATCAATCATGGATATTTGGAATTTGGAATTCTGTTTAATCTTATCTATTAATTATATCCGCCACACTATTAACACAACTAAACTATGTCGTTCTTATAATCAGTTAGGATCAAGAGTTAATAAGCTCATCACTTATTCCATAGTGGGACGTAAATGTAACTGTGGAACATGGGAGTGTAAGTACTACAGTCCCAAGTAATAAAATCTGCAGGACACTCCTGCAATTCACTAGAATACGCCCTATGATGGAACAGTAGACCATCTTTAGCCATATATTAGCCTATTTCCATACACTGCTGCTACTTGGACACCAGCTTTCAAACAACCCAATAACAGTTTGTCCGACTGGAGCATCGAACCCGGGACCTAGTGAAAAAGCTGTCGCGCTTAAAACCACACGACCATTTAATCAGTCAAGAAATAAAAAGCTGTTTAAAAGTAAAAGTTACTTCGAGCAAATCTAATCTTACCCAACATTACGTCATGCGGCGATCGCGCCTACATATATTACCTTGACCGACACCGTTCATTGAACTTTGCCGCGAAATCACTAGACAATGCAATACTATAAATAGGTGTTATGACATCTTGAATAACCTACATACTATATTCGATCATTTATTTAGGGATTTTCAATTTAATCGACCAATTAATTTGATCGGTGTGTGATAAAACAATTTGTTTTGTTTGGGTGGAAAAATTATCTATATTCGCATGTATACATCGAATGTATACTCGTATGTATACTCGTATGTTACTCGTATGTATACTCGTATGTATACTACATGATATTATTAATAATATTTAGAGTATTATGCTCAAGATTATACGTAATCAGAATAAACAATTTAACAGATTATCTACGTATATTTATAACTGCCGTTTTGTTGTTAAAGAATTTTATATTATATTCTTAATTCTTAAAGTTCCATTTTTAAATATGTCGAATAATCAATCGTAATATAATATTAGTCATTTATTATTTTGTCAATATATTTTAGGACCAATTGCAATCTGGACCAAATGTGAATTGGACTAATTGCGTATTGAATCAGTGGCGTGTACGCTTTGTAAACAATAATAAAATAAGGCGTAAAAGAATCATATTGTTGGGCAGAAAACAATGATCTCAACCAAGTATATTAAATAAAATGCAAATAAAACGTTCATAAAAGAATATTGTGAGATAACCACGGGTGGCCCGCGGGTAAGTGGCTGATAAAATATTAAAACAGCTGATTAGGCGCCAACGGGACATTGCCTGTTTATATCAACGTAATACACAGTCTGTATCGTTTTCTGTTCAAATTTTGTCGATGTGATTATGAATCATCGTCATCATCACCAGCACATTCAACATCTTCATCACCCTTATCATCATTACCACCATCATCACCATGTTCACCATCAACATAATCATCTACCACACAGGCCAAGTGTAAGTTGGCTACCTTCAAACGCGTTAGACAACATTTTGAAGAACTCTAAGGTGTGCAGGTTTCCTCACGATATTTTGTGATATTAATATCATCGTGAACCCACTTTTTTAAAGAAACAGGTGCGAACCAATAATTCTACACTACTAGGCTATTATAAATGAATGTAAAATATTTTTCCAAACAAAGTATGTCACGACTGATGCCCTTGCGTCTGTGTAGATAATGCAGCTTGTCCCACTTATTTTTATTTTATTGTACATTTCAATATATGTACATAACCAATTACTGCGTAACTGTACCGAATTTGATACACATAATCCAATTTTAAGTTAGCTCATGGTGTAATTGTTAAACAATAAATAAAATAAATTACAAACACATTTGCTCGACGCCATGAACATGTACAATTAAATGGTCAACGTAATAATTAATATTTCAACGATATATTTTCTGAACGGGAATTCTGTTTTATTTCTTTCTAAATCAAGTGCGTCTCTTATTTATTTACTACTTTTATCCGCACAAGATCGCATCACATTCTAACTACAATATCTATAATAAACACGAATGCTGGATGTGCAGCTTCGAACCGGTTCCATTGAAGATCGAAGGCGAGAATGGACAACGCCCTCAAACATTGGAATGTACGTATAAGATAAGAATCCTATGTATCGTTTTATATCATACAGAACATTGAAATTGAATAGATAGATATTGAATTGAATAGACAAAAAGGATAATTCTCACGACATTAATATATTTACATTTTATAACGAAGTGAAAATGCAATTTTTATAAAGGATGTTATAGAGTATCTGATGGTCGACTTAGAACCCGCCGAAAGTACTAAGGGGACATGAGGTAAGATGTAATAATAACAAATGGTACAACAATTGTAAATATTCACAATATTCATACAGTTCACAAATTTAAACACTAACACTGTAAATTTTCACGACATTAATTATTTACTAGTACATAAAATGAGATTAATAAAATGCCTAAATATTTTTATGAAAAGTTATTTTCATCTCATGAATTTTCAAAATTATCTTTGTTCAAAACGTTCTCTATGTCCGTCGTGTATACACATTGCGAATATATTTCGCACTGTATCATTCAATGTCACTTTTACTCAAGAAACGGGTCTTTTTTTCCACTCAGGCGCAGATACTTTCACCGCTCGAAAGTGCGGTTTGAAACTTGAACGGGCGCAGAGGAGGCTAAGCGCTCTTTAGTGTGAATCGTGCGATTCTAATGACATATTGTGATGGTCCGAGATAGCTGTAGCTGTATTAGTCATCTTGGTACGAATGTTAGAATACAAGTCTTTGTGTCACCGCTGAACAACAAAATCTCAGCTCAATACAATGAAGCATTTACCCAGTTGCACTATGTTGATGCAGCTAGAGCTAATTTTATCATTTGCTGGACAAAAAATTCGAGGATTCTATTCGAGGAGCCCTGTTCCTGTATTGTTCTATGCTGACGCAGTTAGAGCTACATTAATTTGTCATTTGGAAGACATAGTAATGTCGCTTCCAAGAAGAAATTACCACCTCCATGCTAATGCTGTGTCGATTGCTTGACACATAAATGACAACTATGTTATAGGCACATTTGTATGAAATTGTTGAAATCGTTCGCTTAGATTCCCAATCCGCATGCCCAGCGTGGGGACTATGAGCAAAACCGCCTGCAGAGAAGCGTATGTCCAACACTGGACTTAAACAGGCTGGCAATGATAATGATCATAAAGCTATCAGAAATCAGCATTATCTATAGAAGTGATGCGATCCCAAATCGCCACATTGTGTAAATTTCAACACCAAAAAGTAAACTCAGCTTATTGATAAATTCATTAAGCTGTCAATCCGATTAGTCACCTTCATAACATGACACTACAGCTCGATAAAGTCTCAAAGCAGCTTCAAATCTTCGAAGACTTGGGTTGTTCTCTAGCCTGTAAGTATTCTAATTAGTGTAAGAGTGTGGTAATGTTTCTAGCCTCGCCGAGTTCAATTCAAAGGTCCATACCAAACGATTAAACACAAAAAAAATACCGTACGCCCCTTTACAACAAATATTTAACGAGCGCCAATAACCGGGATACAATGGTAGATAACCTACATATTCTTCATCACATGCCGGAATGCAGTGTCATATGATACTCGTGAGAGTGCGAATTACGATGCGATTACAAATGCTTCGCGAGCGGTAGTAAATCGTCTTTTGATGAGTACGCATTCCAACTTCATCCTCAAAGTTGTTTGCTAAATGACAATCGCTCCTCAGATTCCATTTTGATTATAGTTGAAGTTATATACAAATAACTGCAAGTTATAGCCGACTGACTTCCTTAACTTCATTCTTTGTTCCACCATTGCATTTGTATTATTATTGTACATTCACACCAGATGCCTTACGGCGTAGGTAGAGAGTACAAAGTGCCAAATATCTCTGTTCCTACAGAATTTACGTGTTACTCCCACTATACTTTGACAGCCGTAGTTTTCGCTACTAATATCAGTTAGGGTTTAGTGGGTGAAAAAACAAGTACATTTTTTAATAAATGAACTTGTTCACTTGTTGAGTACTAATTTGTAACATTTGTGAAATCGTAATTTTTTGTTTATTACAACGTACTATCACGTCTATAACCCTCAAAGAGTTAGGCAGGAGAGTTTAGTACACTTCCACGTTTCAAGAGTTACAATTACATCCCACTATAGAATAGGTGGTGGCCATTCAACGGGCACATTTTGAGACTCCGATTTTTTTTCAATTATTTAATAATATCTAGTGTTAATTGTAACGCAGTAATGTTAAATGATAAATGATAAAATTTGTACATGTTACGACAGTGTCAGTGTCGATTGACCCAGTTTATAATTAATGCTCTCTATATTAGCGGCACTGAGTCATCCGGGCCGCAGCCAGCGAGGCGCAACGAAGCACGCTTTCCCGCTACCTCGTATACCAAGCTTTTAAACTACATAG
>DWFO01004451.1:0-11347 GCA_018246595.1 Mimoniades nurscia nurscia
GGGACGTAAACGTAACCGGTGAAACGTGGGAGTGTTCTGCATTCCTCTGCCTACCTCTTCGGGGATTACAGGCGTGACGTTACGTTAGAACAAAATATAATCAGTAATGAAAAAACTCAAGATAACCATAATTCTTAATCGAACCATTGCTTTAATTCCGTTTAAAAGAACTACAAATTTCAAACTATATTTTATAACGTTCAATTGATATTGATTTATGTGACGATAATATGTATTAAAGTGATTGTTATTAATTGACGCAGAGATCGCGCTCCCTAGCGGCGCAACCGTGAACTAAGGCGATCCCTGACTGATGACCCTTTACTTCGGAGGGATAGCGGGCTGGATCTGTCCAAGGGATAAGTCAGGAGCAGCTGCTTGCAAGCAATATCCGCTTGATACTTTACAGGTATGTAATTATTTTAGTAAATCAAACGTGCAATAATATAAGATTTAAATTGAAGAGATGTTAAATGTTTATATTTCGTGTTATAATAGAATAAAAAAAATATTTTAAAATTTATTTTTCTAACTCAACAAAATCATAGAATTGATTCAATTTTAATATCCTAAATTTAACACATTTGAACAACTACAAGCGAATTTTTGTGTTCTTTTGTTTGGATCTCCTGTGAAATTAAGATTGTGAAAGCCATAGTTTGCCTAGTGAAATGCGTGTTGGTAGACTCACCATAAAGAGTTCATCATCAAAGATTAAAATTATCGTATTTATCCTAAAAACGCTTAATCTCGTAACATGGCCCACATTGTTAAAGGGTACTGGTGGCACCCGAGTGCATCAATCCGTTCCGCTGATGGTGACCACTATGAGTGATTTAGGTACCGTTGGAGTAGGGCTGGCGGTCTCTGTCAAACCACATGTAGGCAGCAAGTCTTCCTTTAAATTATTCACGCTTAATACAATAACCTTATACATGTGTATAACAATCTATAAAATTGTCTTTGTATGTTTTTTATATCTCGATAGTGCCATGTATTATGCGATTAGTATCGAAGTCTTTTTATTTTAATACTGTAATAATCTATTTCATTTTAAACTACATTTTAACTTTCCGTTAGCTGTGATCCAGGTTGAGTGCTTCAGCGTTAAAACGTCAGCGTCGGTCAGTGATACATACAAGCAATATCACAAGTTCCGCAAAGAATTTTTTTGGACACATGTTTATGCAAATTAACTTCATCAAACGTGAACTACTTTCTCAGTGGTCAATTCGTGTAAAAATGTTGATACTTAGGTATTGTGCGAGGATTTTAAGTTTGGAGCTCACACATAATATGTGTCATAGTCATAAAACAAATGTAGTATATTTCTTAATGCAATGAAGTTCGCTCGTCGCTTCGCTAGCAGGGTAGGTACTAAAACGTTCCATGTCACAAAATTAACCAAACCATCAAATATAAATATGTGACACACATATTCGTTCACGTGCCTAATAATTTCCGCCCAGACTAACGAGCAGCCTTCCGCCAGCGTCGATACAAAGTGGCTTTAGTACACAAGGTGGCTTTTATATTGACAATGTGTACTTTTACATCTAATTATAATAAAAGTATATTGAAACAAATCCTTCTAATTCCAAACGAGGCAGTCTGTGCTATGGTGACCAGACGGCTGATAAAGTAGGTACTAAGTGTATAAATGTGTAAAAATATACGTACATACACATAGATAAATTAATACACAAAGAACAAACAGTTATAAGTAAGATAAAAATCTTCGTCCTGGTTAGAAATCAAATTCCTTCTAAACTACCCCTACCCCAAGGCAAGCAATTCATTACCCAGTTCATTAAACACGCTTCTAACAGGCATATCACGTCAATAATTCATGTGCATAAACCATTTTCCGCTTTTAAAAGACGCGCCTTATTAACCTCTATTACCAGCTACCTATATTAACTATCCTAAATGGATATATTGTATTTTATTTCTAATATGATCTAATGACAGGACGCGATAGTAAAAATGTTCCTTTGAGCATATCAGATGAGAATGCCACCACATTGCAGTATTTCCGCAATTACCAGGAACTGAAATAAAAATGTCAGTGTTCAACTTGTAATCATAGATGTATAATAAATACATTGATGCTTTCGTCCCGTCCTAAGAAATGGTAAGTAATAACAGAATGAACATTGAGCTGTTTAAATATTACCGTCCGTTCCAACGTTCTTTATTAAATAGTTAACTTCAACTCTTCAATAATCTTTCCTTTTTTATAATTACAAGTTTATTGCAGTTGACATTGTTTGACATTCCTTTATGTTCGTACATATGCAATGTGTGTATATGTGTGTGCAAGAGAGTAAAGACATCTTCATACATGGAAAAATAACGAATACAGCTTTTTAGTATTGTATTAAAATATGTGTGTGATCGATACCTAACTTTTTAGGTTTAGGTACATAACAAATAGATCATTAAATACGACCAACTTCAGCCACAGACGAGCAATAGCGATTCTAATCAGATTACATTAATTTTAACCGCACCGGAGCAGCGTGTTGGGACACGCTTTCAGCAGAGATCCGTCTGTAAATGCTAATTTTTGACCGGTCTAAACAAATTAAAAAGACTTAAGTGTTAGCATCTTTCTCGCGTGAAATGGAATGTAGCGTAAATAACTTATAATAGTTTAAAAACTAAAAAACTAAATAGACTAAAAAAACTCAAAAGCTTAAGGATCTACTTCACCAATATCGAAGGCTTTGGTGGTGTTATCAACTTAGCTTGCATATAAGAATTTGTGTGTGTATTTATGCACCTATTTATGTGTGTTTATGTATGTATATATTTATATGTGTTTATTTAAATATTTGTATAGGTACATCAAAATTTTACATTTTATATACGTAAAACGTAACATTACGCCTGTCATCTCGGAAGAGGTAGGTAAAGGAATATAGAACTCCTATAGAACACTCCAACGTTTCACCAGTTACGTTTACGTCCCACTATGGAATAGGTGGTGAGTCTATTACATACATTGTATATGTGTACATAATTGTGTACGTAATTCAATATGGCATAATTAGTGTACAACTACTCACAAGAATTATTTCATTAATTTCCGTTCATCCTGGCTAGGTCCTTAGATTCATAGTATAAAAATAATTTATTATCATCAGATTTGGACACGTACCTATGTACCTACAAATTGTCAGGCAAATCGCACTATAGGAAATTGATTAAATTTAAGTTCTAAGAGGTGCATACATATTATAATATATCTTGCATACTTAATTACAAATGAAGCTAATAAAAGCGCGTTAAAAAAACTAAAATTCACCCCGAATCCAGCACTACATTCTGGAAAAAAACGCTTTCAGGTGAAAAAAATGGGCATTGTTTATATTTATACTGTCGATGTGTGTTATATGTACAATCTATCGTGTGGTGTAAACAATCAAAATTCTTTTATGTAATCAATGTATCTAAGAACTGCTTTAAATCGGGACCCTACTTTTATCTGCGTGGAAACATATTAAGGTGCAAAATTGTCCTAACCTTTATTATTAGCATTATGGTAATTAATACTTACCTACTTTATTATCAGTTATAGACCACGAAGATTAAGACACAGATATATGTTATGTTGTTAATTTTAACTGTACATGCACTGAATGTTCTCTGCGTGCCTACCGCCTATGAAAATTGACACTTGCACTTGACTACAATATCATTTGATGCTAAGCGAGATGCCACCTAGAATGTAGCACGCTTGCCTAGAAAGTGCCTGTTCAATCGTGTCTCAATAATAATAACAATAAACTTTACATTTTTCATCGCATCAACTTTAATTCAATCAATGTTCGACAGCGGTAGGGTGACAAGGCGGTGTGGACAGCGGCGGACAATCGGATGGCGTTGTAGTTACTGTAATTGCTGTATTAGACCAGCGCATGCGGGCTGCTGGCCGATGCCGGGGTGCGAAACTTTGAACTTGAAATATATATTATTATTACATTGAAATATTTATTATTATACCATCATGCCTGTATTTGCTTGAAAAGGTATGGCAGCGTATTGTATTACACTCCCACGATTCACCAATTACTTTACTCGTCCTATTAAAGAGTAGTTACAAAAACTACTAGTCCAAATAACAACATTGCTGTTACATTTCTTCTTAATTAATTACACCAGGTACATTTTTTTCAATGTTATTATACAATTTCTTAACTAAATTCTTAGCTTTTTTTTAAAATACATATTTTCAGTTATTTGTTTTACAAACCAGAATACAGAATAAATATTTGTTCATATTAAAAAAAGAACATATATTTTAACAACAAATAAGTTAACGAATATTTTTTGATAATTATAATTTTTTTTTACATTATTGCCAATCGTTCGCAACCCCTGCCTAACCGGAAAATGTCTGTCGCCGAGGGTGTTATGGTGCGAACTAATCGCTACGAGTGCTGTTTAAAATCATCCAATTATGAATATTGGCCCTCGGAGCAAACAGCCATCATTAAAATTTATTTGTGGGTCACGCAAAACTGTTACCAGCATGACATGGTCAAAATATGCAATCTGGACATACGAGTACCTACATATAAAGCGATACTTACAGATTACGTTCCAAACATTAAAATATAGAACTATATTTTTTTAAAGGAAAGGAGTATAATTTCCCTATCACTAGGGTCATCCCTAGGAATAGGGAGTGCCTATTTCTAAGGACATATAATTTAACTGGTGATATGCGGGAGTACTACGCTCCTTTACCTACCCTTTTGGGGAAATACCAAACGTGATGTTGTGCTATGTGAGATTACTAAACAAGCAGACAGCCGTCACGAGCATATCGCGATCAGGACTTTAGGATATTTAAATGCACATGTGCAAATTCCTTACTCATATCTTATCGAAATTCTAAATGAATTTTTTTTGTAAATCAATCATTAATACCACGATTCATAACAATTGCAATGACTTAGATAGTGGGGAGTGGGTGAAAATGAGAGTAACAAGAGAAGTGTACTAGTAACTTTTTACGCTCTTTACCGGAAACGAAACGTCCTTAGGGAGCGGGCGGCATTCGACTCATACGGACTTCATTGAAATAATTTATATATGTAACAACTGTACACTTAAATTGTATGTTACCCAGATAATATAATTCGGTGCGCAGCAGTGATAGCCTAGTAGTTTGAAATTCGATCTCTCAAACCGAGAGATCGGGTTCAAATCCTAGCGCGCTCCTCTTAAAACTGTGCGTTTTAAGTTTAAATATCACTTGCTATAACAGTGAAGGAAAACATCTTGAGGAAACGTGCACATCTCAGAGCCCAAAAAAATAAAATTGTTTTCTAAGACGTGCGAAGTCTGCCAACCCACACTTGGCCAGCGTGGCAGACTGTGGCCTTAACCCTCCCAATCTCAGAGGAGTTCCATGTTCTAGCAGTGGAACGATAAAAGGGTCGAAAAAAGTGTAATTAGTAAATCTAAGCATTTAAAGCTTTCTAAACATGTATGCATGTAGCATAGCATCTACGCTAGTTGGAGAATGTCAAAGGCGAGCTTATTGCCATTAAGATAACATTACGATTTCCCAAAAAACATATCCAATCAGTCGAAAAGTAAAATTTATGCTTCAATATGATACAATCTTTTAATTAGGTATCTAATTAGTTGTTATGTTGCTAAAAGTGGACCATTAATGAATTTATTCACTGTGACTGAGGTAACATCAGTCTGCCGCTGCCGCCCACGTGCGGCGACACAACGACACCTGTCATCAAATGTGCGTGTAGTAGGTACTCATATGTGATCTTGCATTATTATTAATTTGAAACAACATTTTAAAACAAAATTTATATTTAAGAGCCATCGAAATAGTATATCGACTAATTAATTATTATTATGTCACTAATCCAGGTCCCATACAGAAATCATATCTACATAATCAGAAAGCGCCGAATCGCATCTCTTTATCGTAACAGACCTCATGTGCTTCTAAATTAATTAATCTATTCGAACAACCGAGCCGATTTCGAATTTCGAAATATTGAATAAAAATGGTTCCTTAATCCATCATACATAGAAACAAATGTACGGTATAGTTCAAGGGTGATGTCGTCGTCCAGAAATTTCCAGTAGCGCGTCGCGTTGAATCGCCTCACAAAACAGACGCGCACTAGGCGAACAACAGCGTCTTGAATAGTAAATTGCCGTCCCTTATTGTGGCCAATAACGATCAGTCGGCTAGAGGCCCAATTACCGGAGTTAACCTCCGCGAGGGGTCACAATCTAATTTAATAAGCGCGCCAACGACGCTAGCGACCTCTGCCCACATGCATTACAACTACGTGCCTCATCATTATTGTTGTTTTTGTCTTTCTATGTTTTCTTTGTTAATGTAAACTGAACTAATTTCTTCATAGAAACTTCATAGAAAAATATTCTGATTCCGTTAATTTACAATAACGTTAGGAGTGGGAGTGTACTGTTCTGCCTACCTTTTGAGGGATTACAGACGTGATGTTACATACAAAAACAATTATGATATACATATATTCGAATCAATGCGATATAGTAATTGTAATTTATTTTAGTAAACAGGATATTTTTTATATCACCACATTTCTATTCATAATTAAATCAAAATATTAAATAATGTGTTTGTAAATATTAACTTCAATGTGACAAGAAACGCTTATTAAATTACGTCGAACATAGAAAAATTCAAAGTTACTTTTTGGTTTAATGTTCACAAATGTCACAGTGGAGATGTGAAACTTCGTACACACGAATGCTTTTAAATTTATATAAACATCCCTATGACGTTGTAATTGAAGCGAATACAATTACTTAAATCTTCATGAAGCTATAGATAATTATGGCAACAGGTACAACATCCACAGACATAACTAATGAGCCGTGTAAGAGGTACCTACACTCCTCAGCCTACCCTGTCTTTACCACGACACAGGCGTGATGTTATGATGTAACGTATGAAGCTACAGTTGTGTGTTGAAGAGAGCCAACGTAATCAGCGACATGACAGGTTAAACCTGGTGGCAGGGGTCACAATCTAATTCAATAACCGCATAGCGAGGACCTCCGCCCACATTCGTTTGTGCCGAGACCAACTAATCAACGGACGGAGCTCGTTCTTGGAAAATATAACGATGACATAGGTGAGTGTTATGAGTGTTGCCAGTACAAGCTTACTCATGGACGCGCAACTGTTTCACTTTAGTGTTTAGATGGATAATACCTAGGTATTTATTACCGCTATGTTTCCCTCTGTTTATTTTTAAATTATTTAATGACATTGAAATAAGTGTTACTGTTGCTTTTGTGTATTATTCGCTATTATAGTGTATATTAAATATTTGGTTTTCTTAATTTAATTTCTCAGTAGTAGCTAATTTGTGTCCGGTGTGGAACACAGGACACGGCGCCTATTCATGGCGCGGATAACGTAGAGGAAAAAAGTGGAAGTACTACACCCTTCGGCCTGCCCCTACGGGGAAATACAGACGTACTGTTATATTAAAAGTAATGTTTATTTTCAAATTAAAAAAAGTTTTATTATAAAGTTAAACTTTGATCTTGTCGTGCGTAGTATCTATTTGGATTGTGATTATAAAAAATATTATAAATATGGTTTTAAGAAGATTTTTCACATATACTCATAATATAACTTGATGTAACGGCGAAGGAAAATGTGAGAAAACACTCATACCTTGGTGATCCCCAGATTGTTCTGTAGGGCTCGTGAAGTCTTACGCATTCCAAGAGCGTGTTATATAGGTAGCTACCTATATAACACGCAGTTGGGATGCGTGGCAGACTCCGGCTTTAACTAAGACTGTGACCAAGATTGGAACGATGGAAAAGATTAATGATGATGATAATAATATAGATTAGAAACTAACATATGTAGATTTTTCGCGTCGATTCTAAATTACACAAAGCAAATATTCCTCACAGTGATTTGCCAAACAAATGCATTATAAGGATCAACAAAAATGTCGTCACGCGCTTGAAATGCAACAAAAAAAAACAAAAATGAACAATAAACGTAGACTCGTACGGTCCAGCCGAAATCATTCGGTCCGTAATTATCCCTAATCGTTCAGAGAAAATATCCAATTTCTTACGATTGTGTTGTGCGCAAATATTTTAAAACATATCTACGTAATACGATACGGCGACATGCGATACCATAATTACCGCAAACAATATAACTTTATCTGATCAGAAAATGTTGATCTGTTCTTGCGTAAATTCAAATCGCAGATACTCGTAGCTTTGGGATTTCGTTTCTAAATACGCTTCTACCGCAACTTAGCGATAACTAAGACGGAATATACACTATAGTTTAGATACATACATGATAGAACAATTATAAACTTAATAAATAGTGTATCTACATACGATATTGATTTATGTATTATGTTAATGTTATAGAGATCTGATATTATAGGTACCTTGTTAGTAACATGTTAGAGAGATGAAGAATATTATTTTAATAGTAAAAGTTTTAATATACTCCTATGCAATACTTTTACAAATATGATGGAAATGCATCATCAAAAATTTAGTCTGGTAATCAAGATATCGATATAATGACGGAGACAATCGTGGGGTGAGTTTTTCCTTGTTTTCCTAAATTTCAGTGTCGCACTTGAAAATTTTAAGAACATTGAAAGAAACGCTCAATAATATTTTTTTTTATATAAATCCTCCAATAAATTTTAATAATTGTCACAATCTTTAGTTAATCCTCACACTAATAGTTCATTAATTAATAAATTAAAATGACGTAGGCAAATATCGTCATTAATTAAACCGTGCTAAATATTATAGACACAAATAAAAAAAATACGAAGACAAGGGGTGTATTCAAGCCGTATATAAGTCTTTCATAGATATTTATTTACCATAGTTGGTTATTATATATCATTCAGTGATGATTCATTTCATTAATTTGATTGACACTTTCAACGGTCCACTGTGGGGCACGGGACCTCTCGCCGTGAGAAGGGTTGAAGTCATAGCTTGCGACGCTGCCCAAATGCGGGCTGGTAGAACAAGGACAAGGGCAAGGTCGTTGGCAAAAGGGGAATTGGAAGTAGGAGATAATCATGGTTCAGTAACATCCGGGAGTGACGTGGTATTGCGATTGCACCAGAATTACTTCACCTCACGAAAAATAGGAACAGATTCCAATAACTGATTACCGGTTTTCACAAGTTGGACAGGCACTTGAAGAAGAAGACAAATCTCATAGAGAACTTTATTGAGAACTCTAATATGTATAGGTTTCCACACAATGTTTTCCTTCGCCGTATTCGTTGTCATTTGATAAATATAATGAAAGTATTGCCGGCCTACACATATAAATTTCTATAAGGATAAAATTAAATAATATTAAAAAAATATTTGACGCTGATTGTACTCGCAACAGAGTAAAATCATAAACGATTAAAACATTAAACTTGCAATTCAAATAACATTTTGTAAGTATGTAAACAGTTCCGTTCGCTTCGTATTTGTATATTGTTTGAGTTAATTTATAATATCCACAAACACTTTTTGTGGCTGCACGCGGACACGCTTCTAAGAAGGTATCAAATCCGGCCGTGTTTATGACATCTCAATCCGCCGACGTACAGGTGCCGTAAAGGCACGCACCCATCATTGGCGAAACAAAAAAGGAACAAGTTTGAATATTTATTTTAACACATTTTAATTCAGGCGTAAACATACTGACTCGGTTGTTGGTTACGGTGTCCGATTATCTGGTTGTTTTGTTCAATTATCATTTTTGTGCATGTTGAGAAGAGCTGAGGGGTCCTCATTAGATATTATATGCAAAGGTTATGCAGATAGAGGCATATCCAGGAGATATTCTGATTCCTAAAATAACACTAAGGTAAATCGAACTACTTATTTTTGTCTATCACTGTAGAAGCAAAAACAATTGTTCTCACTTTTTCCTATAACAACCCTAATGCATTTCTACGAAATAAAATCATCTACCATTTTGGAATTTCCATGAATAGGTATTATGATTACGTTATGAAAGAATTATATTTAAAAAAAAATTTGAACAACCGATCATACAAAATATTAGTACCTTTGATTATATCAAAAGCAATCGAACTTCTATAATTAATCTTCAAGAAGATTTTTGTTAATTGCCAGCTGGTGGAACCGTTATCGATAAAACTTTTAACACAACCGATAGATCATTAATCGGTATCCACAAAATTACCTTTTAAATTGTATGACTCTATCAACTTATAGTAACTACATAAATCCGATTAAATATTTCCTTTCAACGCGCAACGCGATGCAAATCGTGGTATTAATACACTTTAATAACCAAATCCAACCAGCGCAATAAATAAAGACAAGTATGAGATTATTATCAGTCTCTTCGGATAACGTTTTCACAAATCAAATTAATAAAAGAAAGCAAATCGATAGTCCACCTTAACGCGGCGCGCTTTGATCTCAACAATCGATCCCTTTGATGTTGCCGCCGCGACTGGTTCTCGTTAGGCGTTTGTTAAAAACCACACTAAACAAGTTTCGGCTGTAACGCTGAAACTGTTGGAAAATATGTAATTTGGTGACGTACACGACATTCAATTTAAAAACATAACCGCTTCTTATTCCTGTCATTATGAAATTTTTAAAAAAGAATCAAAAACATTTAATTCAACCTAAATGTGTCTATAACTCGTTTGTCAACTTTAAAAGTCAAACTTAAATAATAAAAAATTTCTCAAACCGACTACCTTACTACGCTTTACAAGAAATCGATTCATTGCAAAAGACGATTAATTAGTAAAATAATATAAAATAATTTGTAATTATCAAAGCTTTGCTAATTCAAGTAGGCTAGGACTTAAATTTAAATTCCTTGTTTCCCAGTTAAATGCCGTGCAATTAGAATTTATTACAATTAACTTGTTTTCACATTTAGTTACTTGGTGGAGCATTAAATTGTAACAGTAGAAAACAAACTTAAAATTTATTTTGTTGTCAACGCGGACGTAATTGGTGACTCACGATTGAATTTATTCAGAAAAAATAGGAAGAATAGCGAAATAGGCCATCGAAAAATTGTTTACGCGTGTTCCGAGATTGGTCATCCACATCAAACGGTGGGCGTACTATTTCTGTAGGACAATTGCAGAGAAAAATAAACAACTATTTCTCTGAAGCGAGTGCCCCTAAAATGTTATGAAACAACATCAGAGGGACTAGAAGAGTTCATAACGCGTTGAAAATGTTTTGTAAACAACTCTCGACGAGCCTGTGTATCACGGCTACATTAGCCTAATGAACACGGTAT
>DWFO01004452.1:0-11346 GCA_018246595.1 Mimoniades nurscia nurscia
ACTAGAAAATCTAAATTAGAAAATTTTTAGTAGTGTCCGACCCGGGAATCGAACCCAGGACCTCCCGTTCGGCAGTCACACTCGCAACCAACACGACCAACGAGGCAGTCTTAGCAATTCAAGTTACAATAGTAATATCGACAAAGAGTAGGTTCTGTAGTGTCAATAATAATTTGTATCAAAGATCATTAGACACGCGCACACACGCACTCACGCACGCGTAAGCACGCTCACAAACACACACTTATCAATCAAAATTAATAACCACGAATCCGTACTGTCATTCTAAACGCCGAAATTTGCAATTCGCCAATATTTTATGTTCCAGAATATTGAAAATGCAATAAAATTGCCGGGGCAATAGGCTAATGATAACGATTAATTACACAAATACAATATATGTAGACAGATATTTATGATTATCCTATAGTGTAGTGTTTAGTTTAGAGAATCAATTAAATAAAAAATTAAATGTGTACGTAAGTAAAGGTTAAGGCTAGTCATGATAAACTGTTTGTATGTTGTTGTGTGCTGCTTATCGCGAGTGAAGAAACGGTTATTCCCCCTTTTTTTTTCTTTCTGTTAACCGACAAAAAGTAATAGCTACAGTCGCGAAAATTTGTCACCATTTTATACAAATTGGTACATGACTTTCGAGTTATATAAAAATATGGTAATTTAGATCGCAATCTATGACTCGATGTGCCGTACATGTGCCGCAGGCCTGGACAAATTCAGATTAAGATAACGCTCAGCGTATATCTAAATATTTACATAATCTTTATGCCCAAGAACAGAATCATAAAGCGACAAATACAGGAGGAAAAAAATATACATTGCGTGGTTTATGCGCGCTACGAAAAACAGTACCCGTGTGAAAGGAAAAACAGCTATGTGAAAATTTGTCCCGATCTTTAAAAACAAAAAGGCTCTCGTGTACAATGCCTGGCTGGCTCCTCTTGGTTGCTGAGCCTGACCACTTTGTTGGCGTGCGGGAGAAAGTCGCTAGTTTTATTTCCACTCAGTACAAATATTTGTTTGACGGGCGCCAGTATTTGTTCTGTGTAAACCAAAATATGTATATTCAAATTCAAATTGAAATTGCATATATTCAAAATTGGTTCATTAGAACACTTTTAGTAAGTCAAAGTGAAACTACTCGTACTTAGTTTATCAGTAGTCGGGCTAAAATGAGACAGGCTCTCGCTGAGCATATTTTGGGATAAAATGGCCACATTTGGAGACGTAACAAGATTTAGATATTTACAACGAAATAAATTAGAAAAGTTAACTGTCGCCGGTCCAGTCACGCTGGCAATAACCTAATATGGAACGAAACTGCGACTAATGGAGAGCAGTTGCAGAAATCGGCTCCGCTGACCGTATGTACAGGGAACCGCGGGGTAGACATTGTTTGAGAGCTAGAACAAACTTGGCGTTCTCGAACCGCACTCTTTGATAACGGGCGTTTTAATGGTTCTTTCAGGGTTTTTTTAGCGCGTATACGTTCGTATTCATATACATATGTACGTAGAAGTCCGTGAACGTGCGCGTCTCCTACGGACGTAGCCGCCCTGGTCTGAAAGAGCCCTTAGAATTAAAAACTCTTATTTATAAATACATATGAAAACGCTTTCTTAGCATGCGTTCGATATATTTATGTATGCTAAGAATTATGGAAAAGGAACATACACACCGAGAATATAATATTTTAAAACATCGCTACGTCGGTCGACGCAAATCCAATTGTCTATATAATAGGTATATGTAGAACATACGTATATCAAAGCTTTAGAAACATTTAATGGATTTTACGATTTAATATGTATTTATATAACACCCACGGGAGTATCTACGAGTATCAAAAAAATATTATAAACATTTTTCCAACGTCACGATCGAAAGCTGCGAATTATGTTTACGAATATAACATTTTATTCGGTAAATTTATAGCCTCAAAAAGGCTGTAGTGGGACACAGAGCGGCCGTAAATTTACCATTTGCATATTAGCACGGAAATATTTGATGCCACGCTTTTCGATAAGGTAAGAGTGGTGGCCTCTGCATACATACTCGTAAAGGTGTGCATTCCATCTCCTAAGGGGTGGACAGAGAGAAGCGTGTTCGCTATAATATCATTCATGGATTTATCTGCCGTTACACACTACTCCAAACTTTTAAGGTGAGTCTTGGAGGTTTCCAGATAAAATTGAGAAGTTTGGGATACGTAGTACAGGATTCGGGACACACAGTAGTACAGAATTCGCTGGACCAGCTTCGTACACTTTCAGCACCAGCTTTCAGCACCGGCAAGATGCTACAGAAGATCCATACGTACAGCTATTGCTATAAACATATCATCACCTCCGCTCCCGCAGACAAATACCTGTATCCTTACAGAGCTGATGCGCTATTTCTACGTTCATCACTCTCTTCCTACATAATCCTTTCATCCTCTCTCTGCCTACAGTTAGTCATAAAAATAATTAAATCCAAGTAGGTACTTCAAGTGTGTAGTAACTTCGGTGTGCAGTAACAAGAAGTATATTTCGGTATATTGCAGAACGTGACTGAAATTCTTTGTGTCAGTTGCAAATATCGTTACAACTATAGCGAGTTCAAGGAAATTTGCATGACGTAACTCTAACTGGGAAAACACGTACTGTACAGTGAAGTTTATCTCCTCCCGCGCGTGTTAGTAACTAAATAGTAATTCATTCTTATCTCTCGCACTCTCTGTGGCCATTTGCTCTGGTTTAGGAGTTAACTTTAAATTGTTATCATTATTATCATAATGTCAACTGATTTTTATTTATTAACAGTATTCAAGCATGTTGTAACACCTCTATTACTGTATCAATATATAATACTTAATTATTTTATAGATAATAAATGAATAATTTGATGTTTAATTCCACATAATTTTGCCTATTTTATATATTGATTCGTTGAATGACGACATCGGTAAGTATTTTTGAACTATAATAAAATATGTATAACATAAGTACCATATTAATATTGAAAAGAAAAATGTAGATATGATTATTTTACACTGAAGCCGAATTTAATACTACATGTAACCAAGGGTCACTCGAACTGTAAGAATCAACTAATCTAAGTTAACAAATAAAATTTCTAACTGACCAGGAAAGGATCCAGGCTTAAAGCACAACTTCGCGCGGTAAAAAGCACAGATATAATATAAGACGTCCTGTTAAATTATTCATGGACGCATGTGTTTCGCTTAGCGCATCATTTCTCCTACGTAACCTGAATATTGCGCGAGACGGGGAGCTTTCGGAACGTGTCTTAACAGTCGGTCATAGAATTTCTGTAATTTTTATTGCACATTCTACTTATAAATTTTACAACAGCTTTGTTACAATTATAAACTATTATAAAGCTGGGGTTAATCATCCGCCAGGAATTGCTTACGGAACCATTACTGCTATACGTAGTGATACTGCAATTATAATATAACAAAAATACGATGTTGTATTGAATAGGACAATAGGTGAATACGTTGAGAAGATACTAGTGGACAGGGTGCTTGCATTAATTCACTCCAATGGTGCTTCAGAAGCATCCTAACACACACAACTGTTATAAAAAAATTTGGTATTTGAAAATCCTACTCCAATCAGTAACACTACGAAAATGACAATGTAAATTTTTAACAATTCCTCCCATAACATACCCAAGAGTATATAAGTTGAGTATTAGTCTACCATTCCCCTGAATCAAACAAAATTATTTTTGAAGGCGTCACTTTAATAAAAGACGCAACGTTTCCAACGTTCTTGATCTAGACGACGCATTATGCTGTTCGAGTATAGCTCACGTACGTTCGTCTCAACCACCGCGATAACGTACGAGCGAGTTACACATACGCGTGCAGAGGTGATCATTTTTACCGCACCGCCGTTTATACGCTCGCTGGGAATTAAATATGAGCGTTACTACAACTTGGGCATTAAACGTATCGTAATTGTAACTAAATAACATATTAATAGGTAGATGTTTGTAGGACCTAGAGTATAGTGTACGAGTTCGAATCCAGTTCGATCTTGTTAACATAGAATAATTATTGTAATCACATATGTATATATTCGTTAAAACAACTGATAAGAGATAATAAACTTTATTTATGTATTTATTATTATTGTTATTATTATATTCTATTGTTATAATACTTGTGAATTATGATTATTTATTTTATTCAATATCTACATATATTCGTGCACAAAGGTTGTGTGGTGAAGATCGCTTGTCAGCGGTAAGACGACTTGTTGCATATATGTATAACGCTGAAATGTAAATTCTCTTAATTTTCCTTTATTTTAGTGTACAATAAACGATATTTGTGTTGTATAAAGGTAACATCACGCCTGTAATTCCCAAAGAGTCAGCTGGCAGCAGTAAGATACAAAGAACTGAAGATAGAGCTAGTGGTATTATTGGTGAGGGCTATGTCCATAGATGTATGCAGTAGACGAAAGCAGGCAGATGGTAACGGTGATGATGATTCCGAAAAGACCTACTAACAATAAGCAAACTCATAAATTCACCTTACCTACTAACGAATAAAATTATCAATGTCGGAATTTTTGGAAAACGATGTATATTTATGAAGAGAACGATGAAAGTCGACGTACATCAAGTCACAAAGAATATATCGTATCTTGCTTGGCATACAGTACCGATTGGCACGACAATATAATAATAATAGTGAAAGTTACTGCTAATAAAATGCGACGAACATTTATTTAAAATAACTGGCATAAAATACACATAATAGTTTCCTGCAAAGAAAAATCTCGCCACTATATTTGCTCATTAACTTCCATTCGGCTTCCGCGCCGGTCACTCTAAGTTAGTTAAGCCATGTATTTCGAGCATGTGTGCTCTGAATTAGCTTCGCACCGGGTTAGTGACAAGTGACGTCACTTGGACTTATTTCAAATACAATAACACGATGGTTTTACTGTCCACTGTTACATTAGGGTTGAAATATTGTTGAACGTATGTATTGTGATCAACATAAGACATTGTACCCGTTTTTGCCATGTAATGAGTATATTATTTTATTATTATTTAAGAGTATTTTATTTTAGTCATATTTTATTGTTATTCTTTATGTTTATGCAATGAATTTTCATACAATTAAGTGATAACTACCATTAATAAATAGCAGACACATCTTCTCGAAGGCACTACAAGTGCTCAACAAATAAAGAAAAAGCTTAATTATTTATTAAAGCCCATCTCATCTCCGTTTTGTATTCGCCCATTCTGTTGTTGGTTTTGGCAATTTGGCAATGTTGATAACAGACTCATGTCGTGTTCCTCGGCAGGACACACTCGTAGAACATAACTGAATGGTACGAGTATGCTGCACTATTCAGCCTAACCCTTAGGGGATGTTCCGGTGCGATATTATATTATTACGATTTTATTTATGTGTTAACATTTGACAGAAAATATTTGGAATTTCATGGCTTTCAGAATTCTATTCGGTCAAGTTTATAAACAAATGTCAGCCGTCAGTCTTAGTTCTGAGATATTACTACTAATGACTAAACTTTAACATCGTAGGTTGATTGTGTCCTGCAAACCAGCAGACCACAGTGCGAGCTATGAAAGATAGAAATATTATGAAAAAAAAGTAACACCACGCCTGTAATCCCCAAAAAGGTAAGCAGAGGAATGTAGTACACTCCCACGGTTCACCAGTTACGTTTACATCCCACTATGGAATACGATAGGTGGTGAAATATTATACAAATATTATGTTCACATTATTATTCCTAAATATCGTAATTTTCAACGTAACAAATTCCCTGACTTCGAAGTAAGCCCGATTTTAATACAGAATACCCAACCATGACATATTAAATCCGAAACAACGAAATACTTTGCGACGTTAATTTACGAGACAACTCATAATACCGCCGATTATAATATGAAATTTAACACATAATCACATTTGGAATATATTAAATTTATATACGAAAATTATAATGTCTTAACAAACAAGTACGAAAATTTATGATAGGTACTTTCTTCTCTATAAATGAAGGATTTCCCGGTTGGAAAACGAATATAGGGAATTTCCCTAACAGGGATAGGTGAAAATTAATTTATATAAACATTTAAAGGTGCGGTGTATAACTAACTTGTATACAAATAGGAAATGCTCGTACTAAATGAAAGCAATAATCACCTAAACGTTTAAAATTCGACCTCTCACTCCGGGACCTCGGGTTCAAATACTGACGCGCTCCTCTTTATAAAATGTGTGTTTATAAACTAAATGTCACCTACTATAACGTTGAAAGAAGACATCGTAAGGAAATCTGCACACCTTAGAGATCTCAAAAAAAAACAAATTACCTAAGGCGCATGAAGTCTGCTAACCCGCACTGGCCAGCTTGACCACTACGGCCTTAAATATTGACAGGAGACGTGAAATCCACAAGTGAAACGATAAAGAGGGCTGAAATAAAAATTTATAGATCATTTCATATAGAAAAGTACTCGACTAATATACCCTATTTTGCAAAAATATTTTAATATGGTTCGATTTCAAAATGATTTTTCCTAATAAGTGGTGTAATACAACTTCGCCCAGAGATCGTGTTTGGCATATCTTAGAGGTTTATGTCTAGGAACGTAATAATAGACTCTGTGGTTATGATAATGATTCTGAGAGTGATATGTGTATATGCCAACAAGCCGTCCTTTTCAAACTCCACAGAGCGCCACTTAACAGTACCCGCAAAAAATTGAATGTAGAAGCCCGTACTAATAAGTTAAAATCTAATAGAAAAATTGAGATATTTTAAATGTCCATTTTTTTTACATTCAAGTATGCCTTGAGCTTTCATAAGCTCTTGACTTCGAGGGTTGAAAGCGGTATTTAAATGAGAACATCTGTTTTAATTAGCATTTATTTTTATAATATTAATATTTTTATGGAAGTCTAATAACGTTCTGATTATGCCGTAATTATCAAATAAAGCGACGCAATTCTTCAGCCTTCGTCGGGTGAGCGAAGTAGCAAATACATATATTATTAGAATCAGCGCAAATATGAGCACAACACACAAGTAAGGGGCAATAACTGTCCTTAAATAAAACTATGGACACTATAATACAATATGGACTTACCCGCATCATTTGAAATGAAATTCCATGAAGCTCGTGACCACCAACAACATGTCGCTTAAGCCGAGCCACTACTAGAAAAACTAAATTAGAAAATTTAGTAGTGCCCGACCCGGGAATCGAACACAGGTCCTCCCGTTCGGCAGTCGCACAAAAAAAATATAATAATTATAATAAAATTATAAGATCGAGCACTACTCACATAATATCTAATGTAAGTACTACTTAGTTCTTTTGCACTTCACGCCTATCTTGTCTATCTTCTTTTTCTTCTTCGCCTATCTTTCCCACGATTCCCTTGTTAAATTATACGGTTCCGTTTGGGATAGGTGGTGAGTCTATTGCCATACGCCGGGCCTATAGCCAGACTCCAAGCCACTCTATAAAATCTAAGTAAAAAAAATGCAATAGTACCCGACCCAGGAATCGAATCCAGGATCTCCCCAACGGCAGTCGAACTTGAAAACACTCGACCACTCGAGTCAAATACTTACGACTTTCTTGACATAATGCTATATCCACACTTGTTTAAGAATAGCAACTCAGCCACATATTGTACATATATGTATGTATATATGTATATCAGGTACCCAGCTCTTGTGCTCAGTAGTAACATCATCAATCTCGAACGACCATTGCCTCCCGCAAATCGATTCTTGGAGACTGATTGAATTGCTATCCGCGAGCCCAACGTACAATAAATTCAATACTAAATTGTACCTATGTACATATCGTACTTACAATACGGTGATAATATTCACATTTATCAGTTTATTGGTAATAACAATTTGTTTGGACCTATGCAATATTAGATTATTTCTTTGTAATGCTTCAACTTCAAATATAATTAAAACTTCATTAATGATGAAGGACAAGTACAAAATCCGTTCTATAAAAATCACCTGCCAATGTACGAGTACTAATGTTCCTTTCACTCTTACGCCGCAGTGCCGGCGTTAGTCCTGTACGCTTTGATCAGAGTAGTAGGCAGACGTACTAAAATATTAAGCGTATCGAGCCCTCAAGACTGCATCAAGAATGCATATGTATGTAGTATCAGTTGGTATTAATGGAGATGAACAATTATAAGTAGAAACGAAGGGAACGGGTGGGAAACAGCTCTTCGATAAAAATGACTAAATTATTTAGTAAACAAGAGAGTGATTAATGTAAAAATAGTACGTCAATTAAGTAAGAGCACGATGACAATGGTGGAATATTTGGCATTCGCTGCTCTCTGCTTACGAGCTGGCGATATGATGTAATTTTATAACTGAATACATAATTCTTTCACTCTTGTTATTCAGTATCTCATATCCTAAATGTTTAGACGACTGCGTTGTAGGGATAGTCGCCGGGCAATACCTACGTGTACGTCACAATTACGCACAATCCCACCCCGCTACGCTACGGAGCTATTGTACACGGTGTTAGTATCTTGAAACCAATCTGCAGTGATATATTATTGAGATGTACGACGTATTAATGTACGATGTTGTAAGGCTTGCCCTACCAACGTTTAGTGAGTTTCACTTGAAATGTATTAATATCATTGTTTCCTCCACACGGTTGGTCTTTGTACACATAGAGAAAATTATGTATATACAAATTACTGCATAAAAATAAAACCATATATTTATGTAGAGTGTTCCATTCTGTTCGAACTGCGATTCGATTCTGTTGAACTGTTCGATTCCCACTCAGAATTTTTTTATGTAGCGTAATGTCTATGTTAATTTATCATATTTCTGGGGGCGACATTATAAAATGGAAGCACTTCTTTCGAAATGTAGTTTACTAGCTTCTTCAAGAACGTAAAAAGAGAAGCTAGTTACTAAAATTATCAGTTAGTATTGAAGAAGAAGTATATATTCGAAATAGGTAGAGCTTCATTTTGTAAAAACCATGGTGTCTAAAAAATCTATGTATGATTCTAAAAAATCTAAGTATGATTCTGTTAATTAATATCTCTGTAATATGTCATCTACAATTACTTAATTTGATGCTGAATCATACACACTGCGATTGTCCACATTCTTTATAGCTGATAGAATGAACTATTGAAGGTGCTAGGTTCGTGTTCAGGTCCCAACCAGGGTCACTCTTCAGTTGTTTTATGTCCTGCTGCTACGATGAACGCCCTGTACTTCCATGTAATGGGTGCCGCTAACAAAACATCTACTTTGTTGTGGTACACTAGTACGCAAGGCTACTCTAATATTGATAATAATATGGTAATTATCTTTTGGACAAACTAAGATACGTTCGCCTAATCGCGCATTACTCAGAGTTAGCACTTTTGGCAACCAGACAGGTTATAAACACTGTGAACAAATATTTGTCTTGGAAGAATTCGGTAGCTCAACCTGTTGCTTAGCAGCGAAAGCCAATTATAAACATGACGCCATTATACATTATAATTTTTTTTCTTGCCTTATCTATTTTACTAATTTCTCCCAGTGTGTTTAATAAATATTTTGTTTCCGTGCATTACTATTTTGATAGTTCTTGTATCCGTTCCGTGATCCAGACACAGATAAATCGTAACATGAGTACCTACAATGTATTTCGTGCTTCATTGAGACGTATCAAATTACAAGCTGATATCCGCTGCTCTTTGGCTCGAGTACTTACTCGCAAATAATCGTTACATCAACTAACTGTCACTATTTCTGTATCCCAATCCTCCTACACTATGATTTTAGTAGATATCTCACGCCAGTGACGAATACTCGTGAAAAAATCTGTTCATTGTTAGACCACCATTATGTCCTCGGATATAAACGAAGTCTTCCAACTACTCCCTTTGGAGCAGAGGCTGAGGCCCTTATCTTTTATATCAATAAAAAGATTTATCAAATATTAGAAAAGTGAAAATGTATTAATATACGTAATAAAATATTGTATATAAAAATCCGGGTCCATTTTCCGTAAGTTACATTTACTTTCACGTTGTCCCTTTTACAACATATAAATACTCATCAAAGAAACATGCATAATAGAAATACGTTTAAATAATACAGCATAGAGGTACAAATTATATTCAGCTCATAAAATTACATTGGAACCACAGAAACGAGAAACTATTGTCCAACAACATAATTATATTACAAGATCGTAATTCAGTGACCTAGACTTGACAGGGTGGCCTAAAATCCGATTATATTCTAGAAGTTACATAACTAGATTATACAAACGACCCTCCTTATAGCTTTAGATGATTCCATCACTTACATTGCCATAATGCGCTGCTTACACCCATTGTTATTATCAACCATTTAATCGTTCCACTGCAAGACACGGTCTCCTCCCAGAATGGGAAGGTATAAAGCCATAACTGCCAGGCAAATCTAATACGAATAATAAGGGACACTCGCTAGGATTTCAACCTAGGACCGTTGGAGTGGGAAGCTAAATTCTAAACCACTAGAATGTCGCTACTATTACAGTGAGGTGTAGTATTATTGTAATATTGCTATTAACAGAAATATCCGAAACCAAAATGTGCGTATGTAGACGACGACTGTAGACGAAGCAGGTCAGGGAAGCAAGGTAGAGAAATTTTAGCGCGCGATGCCTTCTGCCTTCTCCATAGGGACCTGAAAAGTTATGGAGAAATTCACAGCCCTCCGTTAGTTACAGTCAATCAAATACGGCTGTCTTTCAACTAACTCTTCTGTTATTACTTTATTCGACTTATTAATGTATGTACTCATTGTAATGATAATATAAATAAATAATAAAATTTAAATTAAATAAATTAAATTAACTTATGATATACCAAAATTTCCGTTATACAACTGACTCAAGACTACAATGTCCAGTGGTGAAATAAAGTAAAAATGATAATTTAGAACAAAATGTACGCATAGAGGGTGACGAAGTCATGAAATAAACCGTATTTATGCAACAGAAGAAAAGTGGCATATTTATAAAACAAACAGTATTTATACAACAGAAGAATAGTAATTAATTCATAAAAGTAACTGTATTTAAAAGAATAATACCGTAACATGGTATGAAGGACATAAAATTCTCTTGCAACAACTGCTTAAGTTACAAGAAGAATTCTTCAATAATTTTATACTAATAAATTTGTTTCCTTCTTTCTTCTGTCAGAGCCAAGAAAACGTTTAAACAGTTAACATTATAAAACAACAAAAACAATTGGACAAGGGG
>DWFO01004453.1:0-11346 GCA_018246595.1 Mimoniades nurscia nurscia
AAGGAGTGGTAGGGTTTGTCAGCGTCAGTGGTCCCAGACACACAACCTGGGCTCCTCAAAGCAAGGGTGAAAAGACTTTCCTAGGCAAAGCGTGCCCCATCTTGAGACCCATCTGCATTTCCCCATACAGGTTTGTGGCCAAACGCTAGTCAATTACGTAATAAAAAAGATATCAAAACCGTATCTATGTATGTATATATGTGGATTATTGTTTTCATCGATTTTATTGTATCAGTGTACCGAGGGATTGATTTGTCTTTGTGTGAATTTTTGTATTAAATCATGTATTTCACTATTTACTTCCATTGTTATTCAATTGTCTAGTTGCCATTGCGCAAGTTCGGCGATATTTAATATCACATGACCGTGTTAGAATTGTCCCGACATTTACTTAATTCTTATTAGTTATACAGTTTAAAAAAAAACTATATTATCAGTCAAGGCTCGCGCAATACGAGCGTTTTCTATCATATATCAGTGTCACGTATCGCCTGCAGTTTTATGAGTTACGTGATGCTTCTCGGTCGCTTGTCAATTATTATGTACTTTGTTACAGCACTGACGATCAGGCACGCAGCTCCTGAAGTTGAGCGTTTATAGCGGTCTACATGTGCTTACACAGATCTCACATAGGGCTGTCTCTAAGATCAAATACAAATATAATTGACAATTTACCTACTGTAACGATTAACATGTTATGTCCATTGTCTTTTTGCGCGTCAATTCAGTTTGTCTGTGTGCAGTCGGGTATCCACTTTGGCTCCAAATCTACTTGTACAATTTTAAATAGTGCTTATTTAAGGGACAAGATACAAAAAAGTCACAATTTAATACTATTTTGATAAACTGTTGCGTTTGTTATTCTTCTCGGTGTGTTTACTCATGTATGAGATTTGTTAAAGCGATAAAAGCAATAATTTGTATAAACATTATTTTACTGTCTGCCCTATAATCTCGTTACAATTTTTTCTATTTCAATGTATTGTAACTCGTTATACGTAAATGATACACAGGCACGGCACGATTCCTGACTGTTAAAGTATTGTAGTAGTTTTTTTGTTATTTCTCGTTTATATTCCAAGGAGAGATAAGACCTAGTATTAAAACAAGAACACGATAACAATAACATCGTTTTTGTTTCCCATCCGTTATTGTTATGTAATGATAAACTTTTATTTGTTCTACGTGACCAAGCGTCTTCTAGCTGAACGTAGAGACAATATTATTTAGAGTTTTTGTTTTTCTTTATAAGAACATACTATCACGCCTGTAATAATCAAAGAGGTAGACAGATGATTGAAGTTTACTCCCACGTTTCATCAGGTTCGTTTACGTCCCATCATGGAATTGGTGGTGGGCCCGTAGTCATATACCGGACATCAATACAGATTGAGAGCTAGTACCAGAAATACTATATAGATAAAATTGAATAGTACCCGAACCGAGATTTGAACCCAGAACCTCTCGGTCGGCAGTTGCGTTTGTAACCACTCGACCAACGCGGTAGTTTTTTTTTATAATATACGGCGAATATTTCAGAGTTAATCTAATATATGTATAAAAATTTCTTGTCATACTTTTAGTAGTCGAACTCTTCCGAAACGGCTTGGCCGATTTTTATGAAATGTTTTGTGTAGGTATATTCGGTAAGTCTGAGAATACATTGTAGGCTATTTTTTATACCCTAAAGTTATAAATCTAGAAAAGAAAAACTATTTTTATGACGATTTCTTTTGTATTTTTGTTTTGCATCAAAAATACCTCTATGGCCCCAAATTTTTACCTTCCATTTTTTATCGCAATTTTACTATTTTTGTATGAACAATATTCGAATAATTTTATCGTCCTTCATTTTTCTAACATTCAAAGGCACAATAGATTATTTGCTTTTTTATTTAATAACCAAAACATCCTTATCCCTACTAATAGGTAGGTACCTATTATAAATGTGAATGTAAGTTTGTTTGTTACGCTTTCATGCGAAAAGTACTTAAAAGATCATCTTGAAACTTTGTACACACATTCTTGGACATATTAGAAGTAACATAGATACTTTTTAATAAATTTTTTTTTCAAACGATAAATATTTTTTTTTCAAAAATTCACAAAATCTAGCTCCTTCAACGCCATCTACCATTCGCATGATGAAGTTCCAACCCTGAATACCATCGCACTGTATTACCGACGGTCAACTCAATATCCAAGGATACATTTTATAATTTTGGAATTTCACGTGGACGAAGTCGCGGGAACAGCTAGTTGACTATAAATAATTTCTACGGCATAACTTTAGCCGGGTCATCTAGTACTCCATAATATTACACTACGAACGAACTCTACTCGTATATACATACTGCTAAGAGCATTGTCTTATATTAGAGAAAATTTAATAAAGTCACGAAGTTTGTAAGTATCAGGATCTTGTTGTCAATAAGTGGGATCGCGAAGTTTAACCAACTTGTGGAAGCTCACTAACTGACTAACTCAGCAATATGGAGTACTTACTACGCTTCCGTGACTATCGACTAACAATAATTTTGCGAAATATCCACAATGCTACCAGTTATCTACCCTCATCTTTTTAAGACGTTTGCAATATACCAACCGGTACTTAAACAGCATTATAGAGTTAGAATTAAACCTGTTCTGTTCTAATAGGAGACCGCTGCCAATATTAGAAGGATAGAAGAACTGCTGATCAAATCGTCAAACGAATACATGTGTGCGTGCCTAGAATACATCTTTAGGCGCCGTGCATACTCGGCATTTCATCACTGAATTGTCACTAATGAGCGTAACGTAGGCTGTTTCAACCACAGTGCGGAAATCTATTACAAGTGGTGCATAATTTATGTCTGTGATTTATACATCAGCATAACCGAAACACATACGACTTGTAATATTGTCAATTGGGGATGGTAATTTTTTATATACACCAGGCCACAGCCGTCGTTTAATATCAGAGGGATTGGAATTGTGTGTTGTCCTTGAAACATATTTGACATAATTAATGATTACTTTATTTTACAACGGATACGTGCTTAGAACGATTTGTAGTAGATTGCTTGATATGACTAATAGCCAAGTGACCTTTTGCCTACTTTGAAAACCATTTGAATTCTCGTTTATAGAATGCAATATAAACAGGCCGTGGTAGTCTAATCGTATCGAATTCTACTTCCCACTTCCTTCATCTGGTATTTGGAATGCTTGGACGCATATTGTAATTTTACGAAGTTACATACATATGTGCGGCTTTAGTATTAAATCACACTCGAAATAACGTTGAAGGAAAGTAACGCGAGGAAACAGCACAGCCTCAGTTCTCCATAATGTTCTCTAAGTTGTGTGAAGTGTACCAACTCGTACTATATTAAGGTCCTAACCGTACTTATTCAGTAATTAACGTTGAGTCCATCTGTCGCACATTTAAGAGGTTGTTGAGACGTAAACAGCGAGTTAAATAAAATGGGAGATTAAGTTGAAGCAATTACTTATTTACATATTTCGAAAATTTAATTATCTTTTATATAAAGTCGTTAAGGAAAATGAAATGAATACAGTGCTTTGGTATCCGTGTTTATGTTTGTGATCTCGGTCGATAAGATACAGAAAAAACACAGAGCAGTGGTTACTCATAATACCTTAATAACCTTTTATAGATATCTAGGAAGAAGACAATGAGCGACCTTAGAGGGCACGTAATGTAATAAATTACATAAACGTAAAAGTAAATTACATAAACTACGACGCGACGTGGTCGCTATTAATGTAATAAGGAAGCTGAATATCGTGATAATGTCTTGTTAGTATGTGAATATCAGCGGGAAAATAATATATGTATTGCTCTTTTCTTGCGTGTTTCCATTTTACAACTACACTACTGCACGTCATTCTCCCATCTCCTTTAAATCGCTACAATAACATTGTGTGAAAGAGATTTTTATCATCGACAGTACCGTTAATTAAACTGAAGCGTGTTTCAAGGTGTTTTTTGTGACCATGTCGCGTGATGTAGCTCGCAATAAATTTTACATTAAGTAAAAATGATACAAAATTGAAAATAATATTTTTATGTTTCAGGTACTTACGGATCCCCTCTTATTCAGCTCGAATTAAGTAAACATGATCAGAATTTATGTGAGTAGAAATAATACTTGTCCTTAGTAGCTTTTTGTCTCAAATTAAAATAAGTCTGTATTCATTGCAAGCTCAGTAAAAACTTGGCGAACAGCACGAGATCTATGATGTGACTTAGAGATCGATTTAGGGAATATCTTAGAACCTCGAAAGCTTATTTTTTGGTAACCAGACAGCTGATAAAAGTTATGTTTACGTCCCAACATGGAATAGGTGGTGAGCCTATTCCTATATACCAGGCACAAATCCAGACTCTGAGCCACTAAATATAACAATTTTCAACAAAACAATTGCCAGGTGAAGTGTTTCAGAGGAATATGTTAATTTGGTATGTATTATAATATTATTAGTCCACGGTTCTTACGGAATAGGCGGAGAGCATAGAATGCCTTATATCTCTATACTTGACTTCTTCTATATTCAGCTCTCTGCTCGTGCACCCACGCCGGCCACTGAGACTTCTAACGCCACCTATTGTAATAGATGTAACTAAATGTATATGTACTTCACTACATAAAACAAGATTTATTCCTGCCTTAAAATAACGTCGGCAATGAAGCTATGTTACACTAGTATAAAATAATTGAAGTCATAATTAACAAATGTTGCAGAACATCTGTCCCTAATGGTCTTTTCAAACCTGCTCAAGTCCGCCGCAATCAGAGGTTAAGGAACGTTTATCCCCTGAAGGAATTGCTCAAATTATAGTGATGAATGACAGTAATGAGGGGATAGAGATCTACTTCAATATTTTCATGTGTCTTACGCTGAACTGGAAACTTAACTCTCCATCTGAGCTAGCTGGAGAAGTATGTGTGACTGAAGATCTGGCTATGACCGCCAATTAAGGATAAATGCCTATTATATTTTCAAACCTTCATGATAGTAGCTGTAGTTATATATTTAACTATCATACATTTAACGCTTATATTTGCAAACATATTATTATTACGTATCACGGCTATGATCAAAACTTAAACAGAGATGTACAAACAAACTAAGTAATGCGAATTTCAGTGTTCCTTTGGGTTTAGAGCTTGCATGTACTTTACTTTGTGGAGGTAAGATTGGGTACGTTGCTCTGCTTGAGATACGAAGTTAGAGTGGGTTGATGTTCCTGATAATTGACGAATTATCTTAGTGTTCCTGCTACCACGCCAGTCGAACTGGAATATCACAGAGGTACTTAGTTTAAAGTTTATAGGTTTCAATGTAGTGTGTAATATGTTGCACGTACATATACGTACTTCTAAAGCATGGTTGTTAAGGTTAATAAAGATATAGATAGCTCTTTCTCCATAAGTATTTTAATCATTCAATTAGGTACATATGTCGGTAAATAAGAAAAAAACCAAAAAATATGTATTGCAAATTCGTGTCTTTGTCCGTGTTCGTTGATGACTTTTTAAAAAAGCCTTTGCGTAAAAATCAAAAGGAATACCAATATGGGTTGTACTATTATACTTTCAACTTATCGGTCGAGTGAACTCTCGTTTTAAAACAATTCTATGACTATTTCACCGTATTACAACAGAAACGTGAAATATTTAAACTTCATATAATATCTACTGATTGATTGAGATACATTATTCTCAAGTACAATTTGTACACGTCCACTGATAGACACAGGCCTCCCCTGCGTGACTTTTTGCCCATAATCCCCACTCTAAGCATGCGAATTGAGACTCGCAGAAGATAGCTTCTCGCACCACCTACGGTGCTTGCCCGTAGGCCGCTGTGACATGAAGCCGCGCCCAGATAGGTCGCGCCGTACCGCTGTCTGCCAGCGCCGGGCTAAGTCGCCTCTTACGACACCCTGGTATCCCAACATTAGGTCGGTGGATGTATTTCTTCTCTGCCCCGTAATGGATATTATGTATATAAATACTTAGTTACTTATTTAATCGCCTCTCCTTAATAAATTCCATCAAAATATAAGCGAAAACAGTTCAGCTGTTTATTAATAAGTTTGGATGAACAAGATATGAAGATAGTCAAAAATTATTCGAAACACAGTGCCTTGGTTAAGTAAGTTATAAGAATATTTGTGTGTTATAACTTCATAGCAAGTTCAGACAGACAATTATTTCACTCTCGCAGATGTTTGTCATATACTGGAATAAGTTCATCATCTGCGCAGGCCCTCATGTATATATTTTAAAAAGCCCTACGTTTTAAAAACGGCTTAAGATAACGCAGATAACTTTTTGCAGTTATCATAAGGTAAGAATTGTTAAAACCTTGTGGACCTACAGCATGATTCATAAATTGATTGACGAAAATCACTGATTCACATTCTGAATCCCTGACGATGTGATACTTCCCCAATATTTGTTACTGGTGCCCAGCCGTGGGACATAAACGAGGTGATTGCTACAACGTTAAACTGCTAGGTGCGCCAGACCCTAATCGCACCTAGTATGACTAAGAAGAAACGATGAAAACTTAATAGTTCTGTGTTACGAGTGTGAAGAATAAATCAGTTACACAGAGGCTGCCTCCGACGGGCGATTATTTATTATTCAACCGAAACCTCTTTGGGGTTTGGTTTGGCGTTAAATTGTATATCAGAAACATGCCTTTACTTTCCATTTCCCGTTTTGGGTGAAGGATTAGTAATTTTATAGAATGTATCTAATGATAAAGCAAAATAAAAAATGTAAAATACGTCCAAAATTACGTCACGTTTGAGATGTACCCTAAAGGTAATGGGTCTTATATGTATGACTACATGAGATAGTATGAATAATATGTATTTCACCATAATATTTTTATTTGCCTGTATAGTAAGGTTCGGCCTTACGTATAGTAAGGTTCGGCCTTACGATTCAGGGCTTGCCAACCCGTTTTTTCGCAGTCGGCAAGCCATGCTTGGTTTCTTGTATAATTATGTCCAAGATGCAGTGGTCATTTCACATTATCCCAAACACACTTATCATATTCATTTGGAACATATAATATTTATTCTCGCGACTGTGTTTGATGTATGTATATCTTACAACCAAGTGTTTACTTACAATGATTAAGTTACCGTAAGTAGTCTTACATCATCTAAATTAAATGTAAGTGCAAACTATAGAACTAAGCATATTTTAAAGCTAACAATTATAGTTATTAGAGACATTCATAGTATTCATCACGAGAAAACACCGTCATCTATTGACATGCAAAATCCAATCTTATGTTATCTCCGTACATCTCAAAATTACATCTAACTGTTCCACATATTGTAGTGTTCCGTACGTCGATATGTACAATGGGATTTGTATGGCTTATTATAAACGCCTGTGAATTACCATACAATGGTGATGGGGTGAACGACCCGTGACGTCACGTTCCCCATCCGGATGTGACGGCTACGTAGGTGATCGCTGCTGTGATTGTCCACTGACTTACTTGTCGATGGTAATTTTCGTCGACCTAGAAAATCAGCTTTTGTTGTTAATCAGATAAAATTAACAGTGTCATTAAGTGTAATACCTACTTCCGGGAGTAAAATAAGAAATATAATCTATATATTTTGAATAGGTATATGAAACGAACAACATGTGAAGTAAATCAATTTAACGATTATTAGTCCTGTGAACAATTTGTCCGCCCCACCGCAGGCGCAGCGACGCTAACACCACAATCCATCTACAACTCAACCAGTCGAAATACTGGCATATTGTTACCATTGTTGCGAGTAAGCCTTAAATATGATACCCTCGACGTCTATCTTTATTGTATGAGAACATTTACAGGACTCTCGAAACATTAAATAAATGTATAAAAGATAACGCGGTTTCGGATCCCATGTCTGTTTCTCGAGAACTTTATATATAATATTTTGTTCGCAATCATTGGTAAGTAAAGTATAAGCATTTTAATATAGTCCTTCTTTATTTACACATTTTTAACACATCCTTAGATGCAGTGCGAATTTCTGAGTCCGTGAGTATGGAACGATCGTAATTTGGTTAACATTTATTTATATCTGTCACACCGAGTGATTGACCCAAAACAATGCATGTTAGCAGAGACGACGACCCCGTGTGACAGACATCCGCGAATCCAGTCCGGCATTTCATTAGTAAACGGTCGCTGGAATTTCACCACTATCTTATTTGTACGTTATTATAGATAATGTTATATATTTAAGCACATCACTCAAAACATGGGTACTGTTAGAAGTACTAACATTTTTTTTCACCACATGTTGAGTTCACCCAAATTGTATTGCATACGATTTTCCGTTTCGAATTAGTATTCGCCCTCTACAACCTGTTTCATGGCCTTGAATTCGTAACCATTTTAAAGGAGGGTCATATGCTATAAATTTTTTTTTTGTAAAGTAGCAATGTAGACGATATACGTATTTTTTTAATGTGCTGATGTCAAGTGTGTTCACTTCTTGGGGATTTCCATAGCGTTAGAACATTACGGTTACAAAGTAGGTCCCTACAAAGCTTTAATTCAAAACGGGCTGCGTATTAATATCTACTCGGGTGTTGCAAGACTCCCAAAGCAAGGTATGGTGACCAGTTGGTTGTCGTTTATGTCCACTGAGTTTCGTTTCCTCGAGAAAGTACTTAGCAGATTATTTGTGAAAATTCATTTATTAGCTAATTTAATTGAATTTAAAATTAGGATTTAATTAACAATATTCAAATTAAGGTTAACCTCCTAATTCTGTTGAATGTTTTACTTGTTCAATTAGGTATTGTTAAACTATATTTAATGTGCAATAAGGTAAGGTAATGCGAAGAGATTAATCTTATTATAGTCTGATTTCAACGCTTTGTATGTTACAATATTGGCTACCGACTTTCCCTAGTATGTGCGTGGAAGGCCTGGAGCATACTACGCTAGTCCAATGCATATTGATTAACAAGCATAAATTGTAAACATTTTTGTAATTTATCCCATTGAAATTATTGAATTATTGCGCGTGGTTTTCCGATCACGTGTAAAATGTGGAGTAGACTTCCTTGGGACGAATCCCCGGAACCCTGTGACATGGAGCGCTGCAAAACGGCGCAAAAAGAAGTCTCCTTCAAAACCGGTAACGCATATTAATAACTCCTTGAATATTACAAATGTTCGTAGATCGCAGTGAATTCTGCTGTCCGGTGAATTGTATCTGTCTGTATGTATGTTTTGTAGGTTACATAATTTAAACCAAAAATGAGCCTGTTTATAAGTATATATGCAATATTTTAATGATTGCGCCACAATCTACTCACTATACATAGAGTCGATAGCTATGTTTGTACCCAGATTGTATTCTGAATTCAATTTAAAGTAAAACGTCCCCAGAGCCCTCTGTCTGCCGCTAATGGAATTTCCATATTAGAGATTAACATTTCAAATTTGGAGCGCTGAAATTTTGTTCGTTTAGTTTGTTTGTTTATGTTTATCTATTGTTTATTTTGTATTTCACGCTAGTCCCCTTGAACTTGTTCTAATAGTTGCTGAGTTGAAGGACTGTATGTTTTAACTATCACAAGTTATTCTTTCAATTGGCGTAAACTATAAATAAATTGATTTGTTAAAAAAGAAAAAAGACGATATTATTGTTTGGACTACATCTCTGTTGTACGGACGATATTTTAGCATTACAAGTATATAATGAGCATTATTTCAGCCTACACACATACACCATACACCACATACATAGACATAGACCACTGTTTAATGTACTCGTGCCTATGTATATATGTACAAATCACGGTTCTCCATTTTTGGTGTTCATCCGTTCCACGTGGCCTCGACAAAGTTCAACTTCTCTGGGTACTAGGGTACCAGTCTTGGCATACACCTATAACTACATATATAATTATGTTGAGTCATGCGTTTAATAATCTTCGCACTCGCTCAGCGTGGTATTTTATAGCCTTAAAATTTTCCCTGCCCTCACAATCAGAGCAGCCGCGTGTACAATAGGGGAACAATAAAACTGTTTGTTGTTGATGATGATGATGTTGATATTGGTGTTAATGATGATGATGAGGATATGGATGGTGTTGATGAGGACATTGATGGTGTTGATGAGGACATTGATGGTGTTGATGAGGACATTGATGGTGTTGATGATGGTGGTGTTGATGATGGTGGTGTTGATGATGGTGGTGTTGATGATGGTGGTGTTGATGATGGTAGTAGATATTATCATAAGAAGAGTGTTGTGGCCGCAGTACTATGTGGCAAGCGACACATAAATAGCGGCGAACATAACGCAACTGTGGCGGCGGGCGCTGGATGTTAGCCAATGTTTAATGGCATCTACTTGACTGGCGACATATGCTTGGTCCCATATTTACATAAAATGAAGGTATATTCAAATATGCATATTATTCTTTTTTTACTGTAGCGGGTATTAGAGTGCTGGACATTCAATAAAATAGTGAAAATGTATGGTTCGTTTGTTATTTGTAGGTATGTCAATTGTTTAGTTCATTCTAGAAATGAAGTAAATTTAATTAAGATTTGATAGTTTAATAAGATATAATAATTAAAATAGATTAAGATCTGGATTTGATACTTAAGTGTATTAGACTACAGTTTTACACACTTGAGGATCGAGAGTTCGAATTCATTTCCAACTGAATCTAGTTGTTGCGCCTTACTACCGGAATTTAAATATTATTTGCTTTAATACTAAAAGAAAACATCTTGAAAAACCTTCACGTTTCAGAGTTCTCCACAACGTACTTTAAGACCTGTAAAATTTGCCAACCCGCACTTGGATATACTATGGCCATAAGCTTTTTCATTAAGAGTGGAGACACATCTTCAACCATGAGAGTGATTTTCACTACAGGGTGCAGAGACGTGTCAAACAAATTATTACTAACTAAATATTCTTTTTTTAATCAAGTATTTTGATTTGCCAGACTTTTCAATTCGTGAAGTTCATGGAAGTAAACTTAGAATAGACACAAAACAGCTCAAAAATCAGTGAGTGTAATCAGTATATCTTGCGTAATAGAGCCAGTCTCCCAACGCCGACTGCAGCTGGAGTTTATGGCATCGATCTAAGTTTTGACGGACGGACGGATGGACGGTAGGGGTTTTTATTATATTAATAATACCATTAAATAACCATTTTCCCTTTGCCCTGCGATCCGCACGCGTGAAATATGCTTTGGCGTTTCTATTACATTCTTAGATGTTAGGGATCTGTGAGTGATGCAATTTGGGTATAATATACATACGAGTATATCT
>DWFO01004454.1:0-11346 GCA_018246595.1 Mimoniades nurscia nurscia
GAGTCAGAAGTCTCCGAAACCGGGGTGCATGTAGCAGTGCTGCAATGTTGGAAACATTTGGTATTCATTGATCTCTGTATAGCCCACAAAATATCTGGCGGACGATATATTAATATTAACTTTGTGGGATGACCTATTACATCTGTTTAGATGTATCAAAAAAGCACCATCTACATAGTAGACTGGCATTATTGCTGTTATGTTAGATATTTTGATAAAAGAAATACCTATTAAAATAGTTTGGCGAATTCTTGCAGTCCACTTCAGATACGAAGTGGCAGATGAACGTCTTCTGGTCGAATGCGGTGTAGTTCGCGCAGAGGAAGTCGTACCTAGTGCCGAACAGGCAGTGGTGGTAAACCTGCAAAATGTGGTTTATGAAAATTAATATTTATTTTAGTAACCAACACGACTATTAATATTTCTTCAATTATCTTTTTTGTGTCATCTTTTGATTATATGGTTACCTACAATATAACAATACAAGGTTACAATATATATTATATACTACTAAGGTTACAATATACACTTTATTGTACACTAAGACATAATACGTAACATGACGCCTGTAATCCCCGAAGTGATAGGCAGAGGAATGTAGTGCACTCTGCACAAAGAGACAAAATATACAGTACTATACAATGCCAGATGATTACTTATTACCTAAGCCATCTGGCTTATTCATAATGCCCTTGCGGGATATCTATCTATCTATCTATCATTATGAATATGAGCCTGCGCAGTAGTGGAATAAAACTGGCTGATGAATACCTATCACCAATAAGTAGATGAACACAAAATTCTTTTAATATCCGCCAATGATTTTCATTTCCTACCTGACACTTATGCGGCACGGACGCGTAGAAGCCGTCGTGCAGCCCGTCGCACTTGAAGTCCATGGTCTCCGGCGGCGGCACCGTCTCGTAGAAGGGGTACTCGGACAGATTGTACCCGTTCAGTTCCCGTGGGAGATTCGGATCGTATATATAGTCTATCTGCGGTATACCAGACAGTTTGCTTGTGGCGTTGGATTCGCCACCCTCTGCTGTCGTTTCGAGCTGAAATAATGGATAAATGCATAAGTTGCCTAGAGTAATTCAAGGTTTAGATAACTATGACATTAAGTAAATGAAGAGAAATGTTTCTAATAATGACAATATTACCTATGATCAAAAATAATACTAGTAATTGTAGTGGTGTACTGGTGTGGAACAATTAGAACAATTAAATCAAGCATCGAGCTTCTCCTCAAGTATGGTGGAAAATCATCACGCTCAAATATCTAAGAAGAGGTAGGCAGAGGAGTGTAATACACGCCTAGGTTTAACCTTTTATGTTATAACGTCTCACTATGAATTGGTGGGTAAATCTATTTTTATGCACCGGGCACAAATCCGGACACTGAGTAGGTACCTAAGTACTAGGAACTTTAAATTAGAAAACCCCAACAGCACCCGAACCGGGAATCGAACCGAAGACCGATCAGCGCTCATATTTCCATCCTATTAACTAACGAGGCAGTAAAATTTAACACGGATCTCGTTTTTTTACAGATGTCCCAGCTCTCATAACAGTATTAGGTACATTTACATGTTTCAGTACATCGAAAAGCGGAAATCCGTTTTTACTAACCCCTTACATAAATATTATTAATCCGTTCGCGCCAATAATCAAGTCATACCTGCTGCTTACAGGATATTAAAACTGAAACTACTTCCAATTAAAAACCAATGTAACGTTCGTACGAACGCATTCATTTCCTATTTTGCCGATTAAATTTACAACATTTCCTGTAATTTTATATTACATTCGCGTAAACGATAAATATTTTTATGGGCGTGTATAACTTTAATAAATTAGTGTTTTAAAATCAATTGGTAATTAAGTTTAATTAAAGAGTATTTATATTTGTTACATTACGCCTTACTTTAAAATGATATCAAACAACGCATGAATTTCCCAGAAGGGGTAACTTCACGTTCACTAATTATACCTAGTAACCTTCACGTTTCACTAATTATGTTGTACACCCCATGTAATAAGGGATGAGCTTATTGCCGTTCATTAGACGCAAATTCGGGATCTGGATTCGGTATTACTGGGAATTTTTTCAAGATAAAATAACTATAAAAACAATAGTTGTATTAAAAATTAATAAAAGAAAGTAATAAAAAATATGGATTTTATCACCTGAGATTCTTCATCCGACCCTGAGGGTATCTCTTCCGGCGCGGCGGTGGTGCTGGTGGTCTTCGAGAAGATCAAGGAAGTGGCTCTTACAGCTGATGCCAGCGGTGTGTTCGCTATCACTGCTAGGACGAGACCTGGACGGTAGGAAGATTGAGAATTATTGAGTGTTGCACATGTACCGAAAATAAAAATTCTGAGCGGATAATTATATCAGAAGATTATCTCTATGAAGATAATAAAGAATATTATTAAATTATAATTGTTTTGTGTTATTATCATCCAACTATTGATTATAATAATCTTGTTTGATAATAAATAATTGTTAAGCAGTCAAGCAAAATATTTAATTAAATATAAAATAAAATAATAAAATAACTGTTACATTACAAAGCATATCTATTTTATTAACACATAATTAAGTCTAGTAAAAATAAAAACATATTTTGTTTATTTTGATATCATATTTAAAAATCGACTAAGCGTCTGCGTTTCAAATTAAGACCTTGCCAATGACATCGGGTTTTATTAGTGAATAAGTGCTTAATAAACCCTCTTCTGCGTCGATATGCAAAAAGCTCAAGAAAAACCCAACGTTTATAAAAAAAAACTGGTAACAAATTCTTTATTCTTTTACCTTAACATGAAGGACTTCATAAGATTTACCGATAAGTAGATTTTCTGTAGGTTTTATTATTGCATTCCTCAAAGAGATCGTCAGTTGAACTCCATTAATGTACATATATTTTTGAAGATATTTATTTAGGTTTTTAACCACAGCCCAGACTCTGCCTAGTCTAGCATCAGATAGTCATGGAGATATTCCTAAGTGTTATAAGTATTATTGTTATAGATTCCAATGAAGCTCACAACCAAGTTTCGTAACTAGTTGTTTTATTCAAATTCTTGACGAGATCTACACGTCACGACGCTGATGCTAGGGCTTACTATGTAGTTTAGTTTACTTCGAAAAGCGTTAATTTTATTACGTATTTGGACATTTCTAATTATATTTCCTTTAAACTTAAACTATACAGAAAGGAGAAGACGAAGTAACTTGGATAGCGTTTATAAGAATTCAGCGTAAAACTTACAGGTCAGATCAAGTCAGAAATTCTCAGAAAATCGATTGAAAAATCATTTGGTTGAATGTCACACAAGCAGACAAGTTTCTAAACCGCTTATAATGTAAGAACGATCCGCGTAGGAATCTTGTCACTAAGGGAATTATGCACTCGATTGAATCATGGTTTGTGATATATTGCTATCGCTAACCCATACCCAATATATTCGTAAATATTGTTCTATAGTAATCGATCTAAGCGCTCGAGATGTTCAGTCAAGGACAAAGAGCGGATTTTGAGCGTTCACTCGCGGATCACTTCTTCGACTCTGTTGTAAACGTTGCTTTGCCCGTTCATGCATTAATAACGAAGTCTGTGTTTGAACATGATATTTTGTTCTGTTAGTTTAGTGATTGTAAAGTATAATTGGGTTTCCGTATTTTGTAATTTTCGGTAGTACCTACTCGTAGGACGGATATTCTATTCGAGTCCAATATATCTATAAATTCACTTCCTATTACTGGAGATGTATAACTAGTGACAAATGGGAATACTACACTGCTCCGCATAGTCTTTTAGGGTAATACTGGCGTGATGTTATTTTTTTATTAGGCCATATACTCGCATTTGACTGTTGACGGATAGAAAGCGAGATGTAGGCCGAATGAAGCGCGCTTGCCTAGAACGTGCCTATTCACTCTTGTTTTGAATAATTCCAGGTTGTACAAATCAATAAGGAAGCAAGCAAGGAATTCCTCTCTTTTGCGGTCTGTAGCAGAATCGAATTATCGAATCGTTTCGTTCTGTTCTGGAGGGTGTCTAGAAGATGTTATGTTATGTCCATGAACATGTATGGTGTAGAAGTGGCAAACGATACTGAATGCTGCACTGGATTTACTTTGACAGAAGCCTCCATAACTTTGTGGATCTCTGTATGTAGCTCCACATAGTACCAAACACACAGACCTTGGAAACTATTGCGTTCCGCATTGGATATATCGCCTTTTCGAATGTTCGGTGCAAACTTAAGATGAAGGTCTTAAGTATGACCCAAAAACATTTCACGATTTCAAAAATATTCGATCCTCTTTAGCGTATCTTTAGTATTTGAATATACGAATATCGTGATATAGAAGGTTTCATTTATATAGTTTGTTATTTATATCAATAAAATAATTCACAAGAGCGTTATGTTTTAAGATAAAAGTGTTAACGACTGTGACGATGGTAAGTTTCAGTCTGACTAATATATTTTTAGTCAAGCCAAAACGTAACACTTCAGGCAGGAGCTGGATGCAGAAAACCGAGGACGAGACGCGATGGTTAAGAGGCTAACTGATAAAACGCAATAATTTGTGTGATATGTGATACCGGTAAAACATTTTGATTTTTTACTATTATTACTTACAGATTTTTTTTTATAGAATCATCATTCTTTTTATCGTGAACACGACTCCCGTCCTAACGAGAAGGGTTAAGGATTATAATATAAACTGTGTAAGTGTAATCAGTAGTCCAGAATAGAATTTGAGTTGATCTATTAAATATAGGTATTACAATTTTCTTATGTTCAAATAAAGAAACATAATGTTTTTTATAATTATATTATGATTTTGACTGTCTCATTCATTGAGTGGTGGCAAGGGTGACTTCTGATCAAGAGGTGATGAGTTCAAATCTAACTTATTTTTCTAACTTAGTTATTTAGTGGCAATATATATCTAGTAGTGGCTAGTAATTTGTGCCGGTGAATGGTAATAAGCTCACCACCTATTATATTGTAGAATGTAAGCATAACTCTTTAAACGTAGAAGTATACTGCACTCTTCTGCCTACCTTTCTGAGGATTACAGGAAATTTGCTTTAAACTTCTTTTAACTTATATAAAACTTCTAAGAATCAATCAAGCCTCTCTAAGAATTTATATCAAACCTCTAAGAATTTATATTAAACTTCTATTACTTTATAAATTCTTGTATCATGAACATTTTATGAAGCTAGCTATGATAAAGATTATTATCAACTATAATTAAAATAAACATAAATTACTTCATAATGCATTTTTGATTCGCATCGTGATTGTCTATATAAGTACAAGTCAAGGACCTGCGAATTATGTGACATTCAGAATATAAAAATAATGTACTAACATACCATACCGATTACTATGAAAAATAATACAACATGACTGAGTTTTTGTGCCCTCTGACTACTGAACTATAAAGGTTGTTGTTTAATTCTACAAATGTAATATTCTTTCTGGACTACCAAGGCCTTCAATTTAGTTATTTCTTTCATCGCGTTGGTCAGTTTTTGTTTTATTCTGCTTCAAATCTAAAATAATACAGATTTTATTCGAATAGTTATTTTCTATTTGGTTTCAATCGGTGATAGTTATTAAAAATTTTAACAGTGGCTTATGTCATTACGTTAAAACCCAGTTTTGACCTTGACAGGATCTTGCTATTTTTATTTATTTATTCTTTATTATGTATTCACACGCTTAATGGTGGGTATAAATGTCGTCATCTTTTTTACCCGATTTTTACAACCTGGAATTATTCAAGACACGAGTGAATAGGCACTTTATAGGCAAGCGCGCTTCACTGTAGGCTGCAGCTGGTTTGCGATCAGGTAGGATAGTAGTTAAACCCAATTATATTACTAAATATTAAAAGGACTAAATGGTGATAGCATTATTTGTCAGTCCGCCTTTGAGCTAAGTAAAGCAACTTTACATCATCATTACCCTGTCATTTTTTAATAGGATTTTTGCTTATAATCCCAATTTTGAGATCGCGCCGTGCCGCCTTAGCAAAAAAACATTAAAACGACATGCATGACAGTAGCGGTGAAGAACATTATTTTGTTAATATATTAATTATCACAGTAAGTTAAATCTTGTAACGCGTAATCTATTCATGCGACATACGACTTATTCGTTTCTTATATTTCTTTAACAGTCTATAAAGAGGATACGCATAAGAATATACCTAACCTATTATAACTTAACCTTATCTACGACCATATTTAATTATTAATTTACAAGATGTTTTTATTAACTTTTCGTTGTTACATTATAATTGTAATGATTTTTAGACAACAAATCAAACAGACTACAGATCAAACTATATATCAATCGCTAGCTTTTTAATAAAACTATTTAATGATATTATTACGCTGAGCACGCGAAGGTCACATTCAGCCAATACGTTTATCTATATTTGGTGTTACGAGGCAAGTCTTTTCTTGTCCGAAATAATACAAAGGTAGTGGAAAAATATGCCAAGAACATAATATCTGCAATGAAACAAAAAAACAAGTCGATCGGAGTCGTGACCGTCGATTGTACGAAACGATCAAACGAATTTGCTTATAATACAGGTATAGAGAAAACATTATATAAGTTATTCGTTTGGTATAGAATTAACTAGGACAGTTATATACTTTGCGTAATGATTATAAATTATAAGAGTTCAAATTTCGAATTCATTGACGGCGGTTACAAATGGAGAAAAAAAGATGCGATTCGTCTAACGTGATAAATTTTTGATGAACGTTGATAAAGGGATCGTCGTTTTTTTTGCGATTTGTCGTTCTAAGATTTATCATCCCTTTTTTCGATTTATCGTCCCGATGTCCCCGACAAAAACCTCGGTACGCAAAATTGTTCCGTTTTACCCAAACTGCGCGAAAATTGACGGCCTTCTAGTTGAAAATTTTTCAATGATGGTTAAATTGTAGACGTCTGAAATAACCCACTTGTAAGTTTCAGTTCTCCTGACAAAATTGATAACTTCTTCTAACCTCTTTTATTTCTCAGTCATCATAAACATAGATGTAAAATTAAACAGAAATGATTTTTTTTCCATTAATTAATGTTTTGTATCACGTCTGCTTGATATGCCGGTATCATAATAAATAAATAAATCGGTGTAATATATAAACATTAATAATATAAAAATACCGTACCACACGACAAACCGGTACGATGATTCATACGAAAAACACGATCAAATAAAATACATATACATATAAATATCGTATCTGTGTTTATAATAAAAAGTATATTATAATAGAACGTCCAAGGCTTGCTGCATTTAAATTACTTTTTTATGCATAATATCTGTGACAGATGACCGCCATACGGAAAATCACAGTTCACGTAATGTGGCCTTTTATATAATACGAATAAAAATATAGTCGCCACTTCAAGCGCTTCCAGCGCTGACATCTTGGCATATCGAAAAGTAGTTTTGCAATACCGTATATCATATGATGTTGTTGTTCATAAATCGAATTAAATGTGTTTTCTACTACAAACGCTTACATTGCTTACAGTGCCGTTTAGGTGGCATATTGAAAAGTATTATAACAAAATCAAATGTGTAAGATTCTTGAATATAATCTGAATACAAATATTGATGTACACCAATCTGCTAGTGATGTTGATGTGACAGCATACTAAAAACAGCTGAATGACATTTTGATATATACAATATACAGTCAGTAACAATGGTCATATAATGAATAATTATTATGTTGGAGGCTTTTACGGAGACCATTTCAATACTTAGTCAATGCTGTCATTATATCGTTAGGAACTAGTTGTAACGTAATAATTTCAAACATTGAAGTTGAATTATGACTAGGAGCTGTACAAAATTATGGTTAAACAGCTTTTATTTAAATAACATATTGAAAGACCGATTTATGCTGATACTACACGGTCAACGGTGAGTATTAATAATATGACGTTGTGATAAAAAAAACTTATAAAAAATGTATGTTTAATCATCAATAGTGTGATATGAAGAGTGTACTAATTTGTGTCGAAACTAAGATTCGATTCTACATATTTTCATTCCTATTCAATAGGACTTCTGTTATTCGTTCCTGTAACAGTTCTATTGATTCTAATAGCGCGTACTAGTGCTTACATGTGTCCCCATTCCAAATTTAAAACAAATATTACATACCTATTGAAATTTATACAGATGTAAATGTCAATATGACGGTCAAATACTGAGTAACCTTGTCTCTAATGCAAATCGAAGATGGGTTGACATTTCGTGGGTTTCATTTTCCTTATTGGTACTAAGCGGTCTCTATACCTGTATAATCTGTACATATTCAAACATACGTACTATATTTATGGTAATATACTCAGAATTTAATTATACATACATGTATGTACTTAATTTGTTAAGTTAGTCAAACATATTTTTTTGTAAAAAATAAAACACCTGATCTATAACAGAGCTCTAAAGAGTTGTGTCTGTGTTATACTCGTATGTATTAATAAAAAATGCAACGATTCCATTCCACTTAAGTCATTGGAAAATACTATTTGTATAAGTTTACATTGCACTAACTAAATTCATTAAGTGTTGCCAGGGAATGGGTACATATGTACATATTTTAGACACTGGCAACGATCGCACATTTAGAAAATTGTTACCTTTTTTGATAGAGTGATTTCATTTTAAAAATAATATAACTATTTTAGTTGTTTAATCAATCACTTTATGACCTCCTTATATGAACCCTTGTAAGAATGAATGAATGAGTGAATGAATGATTGAGCATATGAATGAGTGAGCGAATGTACAAATTAACGAACGAAACAATAATAATTGAAGAATATAAATCAGATGTAGTAAAGAAATACTTACAAAATAGTCCACACCCCAGCCATCTGTGCCGTGACCGCTTCATGACTATCACCTGAAACAAAAAAATATAAAACATTACCGCATGTGGTAAATGTATCATCTATTGCATCTTTGTCACCATTTCTGTTGAGTATTTTTTTTATTATTAAACGGTTGGTATCTACATGCATTATTAAATTATAGGTACACCAGCTTAACTAACGTTTTAAGTCAGTGACCAAGCGAGTTTAACATTTTTATGTGAGTTAAGCCGAATTCTACTATGTTTTGACTTAAAACACGTATTTTTTATTAACTATTGAGATAATATGTTAATATTGGTTAATTTAATTTTCATACATTTTAAAATTCTGGTCTAACACAACCAACGTTAGTCTTGCTAACGCACACACCGTTTAAAGAAAAAATATTAGAAAATTCGGATCTCGGGAAATTCGTGAATAATAACTAAACAGTACTTTCAGTACCGATACTTTAGTAAGTTACCACGTAATATTGCATTCAATTCGATATATCTTAGTAATTACACATAAACATTGTTTCAATGGATTATTTCGAAGCTTTCAATAGGTTACTTACGCTTATACATAGTAAAAGATAACACGTATTTTGTTATTTAATTAATACTTCATTTCAATCGAAATTTAATGCAGCTAATATCTGACCCATGGTCAAATATTAATTGGTATCTCGGGACATCTCCGCAGAAGGTAATTACATCTCGACGGAGGCTCGAAGAAAGCCAATGTTCCGGTAACCAAACGGCTGATAAACTACACATATACAAATTAATGTACACATATGTATATAGCTTTATGGACACCCAGATACAGAACATATACTCGTGTTCATCACATCAACAAATACTAGTCTTGGGTGGAAATCGAATCTATCATCTACGGCTAAATAACCAACTTTGCAAACCAATGGACCATTGAACTAGTCAATAGCATAGGAATTATACTCAGGTACAATGTTACAATACACAGCAAATCAAAACCACAAAAACCCTTCTCAACCGTTATGAATATGAACTGGCTGCCCGTACACCGACAGAGAGCCGATTGGGTCGTTCACCTTGCGTGTACAGACAACCTTGCGTACTGCTTTTACTATTGTTACATATATGTATTCAATAGTTCCCTACAATGTAACAAAAAGGTTGCCCCACAATGGTTTATTGAGGCGGCGGTTTTGTGTCTTTTGTATTATTTTGTGTCTCGTGTCATTTGGCATCAGAGATACAAGATGGTTTAGAAAGTGACAAAATTATATCGTGAATAATAGACGTTTAATTATCATAATCTGCGGCAAAATGTCATATTGCAGAAATCTATAGTTAATAATTAGGTTTAACTCATTTGGATATGATTCGTGTACACGAAGTTTGATCGTGTACACTTACATGCAATAACGGCCACCTTCCCACAAACATTCGCGTCTAAACAATATGTATGTGAGTATACCTCTAACTTTAATTACCTTTTTATAGTCTGTGAAAACCTTGTCAGAAATATTTAATATGTCATAAATTACATTGAGCGTTGTAGGTAACCCAGAATTATGTTAATATATAGCCTGCTCCTAGAAGTCCATTAATAGTGCTAAATTAAATTCATGATGAAGTCAGACATTATTACGTTAGAATTACTCGTGCGGCAAGGACATTGTACCATTTTTGTAATAAATTTATTATAAAAAATATTACAATGTTCTCGCCGCATCCGTAATTCTTTATTTGTAAGTATTATGTACCTACATTTGAATTAAGAACGAATGTACGAGTATATAAACTGCCACTAACGTTATCCCCAAATTTGCGAACTTTTATTATCGAGTGCCCATTGTTTGTTTCTTAATTTTATTTACTAAGCCGCATTCTCACCAGCTGCTTAAATATGTTAAACATCAATACTATTCGAAAAAAAAAAGTATTGCAGATTTTCTGCAAGACATCTTCCAATATTCAAACGGTTGATATTCTTTTCATATGCCTAACCAAGCGGACAGTTAAATGGATTTAAATTGTAACGTACTTATGACGTATGTTTTACACTAGAATTAAGTACAAATACGTGACAATAATATTTATTGAACAACTTAACATATTGGCGTACGACACTGTACAATAAAGTTCACAAAAGATCTTCTTCATAAATCGAACATTGGTATATTTAACACACTAAAAATGGCCAGTGCGTGCTGATTTCTAGCGTTTATAAAATAAACAATGTCACTGCACCACGAATCGTGCGAGCCAGTGGAGATGCACTGTTTCGCATCAACCGCCACTTTCACTGGTTATGATTGATAATATAACGCGTTCTGATGAAACTCCGACAACATTAGTAGTTGCTAATGATGATGTTGGTGGATACTGTTCTTGTAAAGTGTAAATTGCAACACTTCGTTAATAAACA
>DWFO01004455.1:0-11345 GCA_018246595.1 Mimoniades nurscia nurscia
ACAGAGGCACAATGGCACAGAGACGACTTATTTGATTCATTTTATAAATTAGCTGATCGGGAATACCAATGGTCATATATAACAAGAAACACTAAAAAAGAAAATATCAAAAAAATATCTTTGGAACGCAAAAACAAACGCACACAGACCATTAAATATTTTTTTCCTTTAAATGACAAAGAAATTCCTGTTTCTTTATAAATACTTTGAGTATTGAGGAGCATATGATTTATAATGCGATAGAAAAGACCGAATTGGATGAACCTTTACAGGATAATAGAGGAAAGCATAAAAATAGACCACAAAGAATGAACCCAACACGGAATCTAGTATTGTAACGCATATAGAACTATTTCCTAAGTAGATTATGCAAGAAAAAGTTCTACTCGTCAATATCTTTCAGAAAATCATATCATATCACGCATGTACCACTTATACACTGAATGGTTTATGAAACAAAATTATGCTGATGTTACAATGGCGACTAAACGTCAGTATGAAACAATTTTAAATTCAAAATTTAACTATTCCTTCTTTAAACCTAAAAAGACCAGTGTTCGAGTTTCTATATGAGCAAGGCAGTCCTTCATCAAAACAATCCTTAGACGGGAACTATGTAGGTACATATGTCATTTACGTAGAAAAGAAAGGGTTAGGCAAATTAAGAAGGAAGAAAAGATACGTTTAACAGAAAAGACAGCACTATTGCGATATTTGGTTTGCAAAAGGTTTTAAATATTCCTTAATCTAATCTTTCATTATAAGAGGAAATACCCTGTGTATAATTGTACCGTATTTGACGTCCTACGTAAGAAAGGCTATTGTTATGTATGGCATTACCATATTGCAAAAAGAGGTTGTATAGAAATTGGATGTTGTTTATTACAGTTTTTGAAAGCTGAACATGAAAAAGGCATACGCAAGATATCTTTCTACTCGGATGGCTATTACGGCTCGGATGCTGTTAGATACATTTTTGCCTTATAAGCGTATTCTGCAGACTTTACAATTGTCAATAACACACAGATTTTTCGAGACGGGACACAGTCAAAACCAAGGAGAGTCAATGCACGCATGTACAGAACGTAACATGTCGAATAAAGTTATTTATACTCCTGAGCGCGTATACAATATTATTTTGAACTCCAAAGTAACCGGAGAAAAGTACACCTTGAAGGTGATGGAGCAATCGGCTGTTTTGGATATTAAGAAATTAGTTAACCCTGTGAATTGGCGTCGAGACTCGAATGGACATACAATCCGTTAGTCCGATGTGATTGAAATTCATGTATCACCGTCACAATAAAGTTGGGTAAAGTTTTTTTTAAATACTATTTTGATGAGGAGTATATGGTGTTGGACACTTTACATTCTACTCAAATGAGGCGACGTGGACGAAACGCTAAACTGGAGTCACCAATGCAAAAAATTACATTAAAACAGGCTTATCATGAAAGAATTCCAATCAGCAAGGCATTACATACTGATTTATTATCTTAGTGCAGTAGTGAAGCAATTCCACGATACTATCACGCTTTTTATGAATCGCTAACCTACTATACGGAGAAAAATAACTTCACTAACGAAGAGTCTTCCGACACTGATGATAACCCTGTTTAGTTTTCCTAATAAATGTCGTTAATTAGTGTTTTTATTGATTTTAAAGACCCACATATAATAATGGAGACTGATTTTAATAACGTTTAATTACTTATATTTAATTTCTTATAAAAAAACATCATATTTTTTTATTTTGTGTAGTTTTCATTCAATTATCTTCTTAAAAACCCCCTTAATAAGTTACCCGTATGCGATGAATACAAATAAAATACATATCATAAAAAAATGTTACATGTATTAACCTTCTAGTGGCTATTTAGATTTTACCGCAATAACTCTGTTATAGGCGGTTACAGTTCGTGTCAACGATAAGAAAATTCGTTGGATAACTTAGTATAGACATATTATTGCGCTAAAAAGTTTAAGAAATTTATCGCAATAACCTCCTAACTGTATGTAACTAAAATTATGTTGATAGCCTATAATCGTATGATATTATTTCTGACGAAATGTCATAAGGACGTTTTACGTATCATGATTTTTTATGTGTTACGCAAAAATGTATGTATATAATGTAAAGGTTACCCGACAAACCTATTGCGCAAAAAATTATCTTTTTACTCACATATCAATGTTGTCTTAATAATAGTTTGTTGAGAAGATATAGCCCAAAAACACTAAATGATTTTTCCTGTAAAATTTGATTTTTTCGATTACGCGTTTATTGCATGGGGGCGTCGATATACAAACATGTTCTCATAACTTTCATGGAGACATTACAATATTTGCGGATTGACCTCATTTCAGTTTATTTCATGACAAACATACGTTATTAAATAGCAGCCATGTTTTTGATAACTATATTTAGATATTGCGTGGGTACAGTATTATAAATGTAAAAAAAATATTACAAGATATTTATTTCTCGCTGGACATTATGTAAGTAGCGTAGCAATTCTCTGATTCTGTAGGTTGTTCGTAAATGTTCACTCGATAGTGATTAGCGTGACAGTCCCGTGGGTATTGGCGCCATTCCAGGTATGTAGGATTCAAATTTTAAAACGCATATCTGATTATAGAAAGTGATACACCGCACAATACATTTTAAAGTCAAAAATTATTTTTGCGAAACTGAAACACTTTATAAAACTCAGTTATATTAATACTCATGGATCCATGTCCCTTATATCCATCCAGCTCTAATGAATTTAGATTCAAATTTAAAAAGGTAGAAATTTTGCCGCATTTTATAGTGAAACTGATGATTGATTGGATGACGTCGCTAAAATGAATTTTGACGTAACGTATAAAAATCGTTATTGTTTTAGGCAATGTCATGGCAGGGATAGGTAGAGAGCATAGAATACTGAATATCTCTCTATCGCTACAGACCTGACCTGGTTTTTATATATTCAACACTTTCTTCATACACGGACAGCGGTTCCAGAGACTGCTGACTCCTACATCAGAGAATATTAAAAATTGTTACTGGTAATAATCAGATTATGTTACCACGTCAGTAGTAATCGGCGTCATTTCAAGATTAAACTCACAGAACCGTGAATAGAACACGCTGTATATCAAGTGACGTTCAGTCGTGCGTACTGGCTTTGCTGAGCAAGACAATATTCCGTTTACTATTGTGTGACAAATTGATGTCTTTGGCATTATGCCTTGGTCACCGAGGGATATAAACTACAATGTATGTACTTTATGGAAGGAAATAAAAAGTCGAATTCATATATTGAAATGGCACCATAATGCGTATAAAATTTGAGGGTCTCATAAATACAAAGACCAAAATTATCGCATTTAGTAATTCAATGCATCTAGTAGCTTTAGATATTATAGATGAATTTCAAAAGCAAAATATGGAAAATATCATAAAAATTAGTCAAGGAATGGTTCATTATCATATTGAGGTGCTAATACAGTCTATACACAATCATATTGAATCTCAAGTAGTTTATTCGTAGATGCATTTGAAATGTCTCATTTAAAAGTACATATATGATCGTAGTATTTCATTCAAACCTAATCACAGAAATTCAGGGACTGGTGCTAAGCAACAGAAAAAAAGCAGAACATGTTAATTGTTACTACAGCTGCTATTGTAACAGTGTGGGTTGTGAATTTGGAATGAGAGCGACGAAACAGAGACCATTAGCAACAGAGACATTATTCAATATACATATATAGTTCTCAGCATAGTCAGTCTCACTTGTTTGTCTGGTTTCCACATATTTAAATAGCTTCCAACAGATACTTCCAGTAAAAAAAGTAAATGATAAGTAATATTATAATGCATAGACAATTATGACAGTGAATTAAAAATGGCCCAAAAGAATACCCTCGACGATATCTAAAAAAATAGACAACAAAACAAAAGCAGAGAACAACACTATGGAAAATAGAATCATAGAACAAATTACACAGAAAAAAATTGAAAATGTAAGAAGAAGAAAAGAGAAAAAAAAATCGTAAAAGGTGGTGTAGACAAGGTCATCAGCGATTTGGATTTGACGTGTAATGTAAATTTGAATAAGGGATTACCATCTTGCTGAATGAACGATCTTTAACGCTTCTCACGAATTGCCTGTGATATGACGTGTTTGTTACACACAAGATACATAAACAAGCAACAGACGTTATGTCTATTTCTCATATGAATACAATCGCATAAATGACGCTTATGTATGATGCAACTTGCTCTATTGTGCATACATTTAATTCAACAAATGTGATCATTTTCGATTTAGATGTTAAATATTATTGTCTATATCTGAAGGTTTTTATAATTGTTCTCATGGTCATTTTAAAATTTAGAATAACATGACAATTTGGCTCAGTTTCTAATATTTTCCTTCACCATTTACAGAGAGTCGCTTGGTACATTAATCAGTAATTGGAACTAATGAATGACACACATAACCTACTCATCTCACAAAATATTGAGCTGAAAATACGTAACATTACGCCTGTGCCTCTCCGAAGGGGTGTGCAGTGGAGTATGATACCCTTCAATTTCACTTGTTACATTTTGTAACCAAACGACTGTGTAATGAGGATGAGCCTATTGCCATATACGAGGTACAAATCCAGACTACAATCTACTTTCAGGAATTAAACTTAGAAAACACAACAGTAGTAGACTGAAGCTAGTACCTGTTGCGCAAAAACAGCACTTGCAACTACTCGAACACTGAGGCAGTCCAGACACATTTTTGCTGGCTTATTACGGAAATAGTTTATAGTGTTGAAACATTTTTTTTTACAATTACATAATTTTAAATCATGTTCATGGTTATTTCGAGTAACTCTATGTTAATACAATGTATGTATCAACGGTAAACAATAAATTTATTTGAATTTGAATGAATACAATATAAATTGCTTCTGGTCAGGATACGATATAAATTGATTCTGAAACATTTGAAACAACTGCGTTTTTGTTACTGTGATTACGTTTGTTTTTCTTAATGGTTTTTGACAGGTTGTGTGAGCTCAGCACCCGTGTGTCCCTCACTACGACGCTTGGCCCCATGCAAAACGCCTGTCATTTCTAGATTCCGTCTTATTTCGCGCACCACCGGATCCTTTCCCTTTGATTCTGTTCATTATGCTCTCTAGGATATTCTGAGAATTTGCCGACGTTCAAAACGGAATATTTAATGGGAGTTTCGTTCATAAACGTGTTTCCTTAAATTCCCAGGTTGGATAGTAGCAACCGATGATTGGATTTTCACTTTGCGGTTGCCTTGCTTGTCCTTAATGAGCGATTCCTTCGGTCATAATTTGTTTAATTTACTTGGAAACCACTTTGCATAAACGCTCAAAACGATTAGACGTGATATCATCCGATTATCTTTGTTTTAATTGTTCCCGCAGATATTTCGAAGTAAAATGGCAGCTTCCTGTGCGGATTGCTGTACGACAGTATGGGGACACGACCTTCGTCAATACTGGCATGTTTTGACAGCTGTCAAATCGGCTCACTCACATCTAGTCGTCTGTCGCTAATATCACGAGAGAACATAAATTCCATTTCATGAAACAATAAAAAAACGAATATCCAAATATTAAAGTATTACATTATGTAAACCGAAAACATAAAATACTTTCGATAAATTGGCTCACTGATTGACATACCAATGCAAAACCGAAAAGGCTGAATATAAGACATTTACATATCATATGAAATTTGAAACAAAATTCTGATATCGCAGAACGGCTTTCGGGATAATATACTCGTAAATACAAACGGAATGAAGTACTTGTAACTTACGTTTGTCGGCAATTGTGGTGACATGTTATGTAAATATGTAGGTACTTAATATATTATATTTGTAAACGAAAAGCTAATTGGTACATAAATTTTAAACGTTAATTAATCATTAATCGGCTGTCCATTAGAATCCGATCCATGTTCCTCATAGGACGTAAGCAGATGTACATTTTTTCTTCCGTCCAATACCCTTCAAATAGCTGACCATGCTCCCTTACAGATAGCTTATTATCTAATGTTACTTTACTAGAGAACTTATTTAGTTGTCTTTTTACCTGTCCACCATAAACGAATTTCGTACTGTCTCCAAACGTGTCATCATCAGCCCATTGCAGTCTTCTGCTGACATAGGCTTGCCCTGAGGGGTTATGCCCGTAATGGCCACCCTGGGCAAACGGGTTTAGGATCACAGAGCACAGCTTCTCGCACTACCTACGCTGCCGCCCATAAGCGGCCAGGGGACGTAACTGCGCCTAGGCAAACCGCCCAGGCAGACCTCTCCATACCGCGATCTGCCAGCGCAGTCTTTAGGCGCTCTTACGACATTCAGTATCCTGGAGTCTGGGAATGTATTCTTACTCCGCCCCGACGCGGTATAAGTGTATATGCGCAATTCTTCAATCTCAGTTCTTCAATCTTGTGTAATAATTATGGTAGATATCCGAAGATGATAAAATAATGGAACGTTCCAATTGTATTTTGGATACAGATGTCTATGCAATTTCAATAAATTATTGAATTTGTTGCATTTCATCGTTAGGTCATGTTCATATCCATTACATTATTCGATATTTTTTTGTAAATTTAGTACAGCTATGTCATGTGGGTGAGACAGTTGAAAATGAAATGAGTTACTGAAATATATTCTTAAACAAATTATTGGTATATAAGTAAAACGGAAGATTTCTTTAGCACGAATTTCATTTATTTTCTCACCATGACTTATACTATTATATTTTGAACACGCAAGTGTCGTTTTCCATAGACAATAATAAGTGGCCAATACAATTATTAAAACGTATTACATTGCACTAATATATCTAACACAAATATGAATTCTTGTACTATTTTTTTAAACATTAATAGAGAAGCTGGGAAATGCCGGAGTGCATAAAACATAGGTTTTATTCGTGCATTTTCTTAATGGCAATGCCGTGTCAGCTTTTAAAAATAGCTTTTAATTTCTCCAAGTAATAGAGGCGGAAATGAAAAGGAATAAAGCTGTAAATTCGAAAACACTACAGCTTACAACGGAAAATGGCTATAAATATTGTTATTAAATTTTCCAACAATGAACAGTATAGCTTTAAAAGTGCAGTTCAAAAAAATTACACAGATTAAAAATCCATTCAGGAAATATAAAAAAAATATTGTTACCTAACATTACGCCTATAATCGTCGAAGAGATAGGCAGAGTGTTGTAGTAAAGTCCCGAGTTTCGCCCGTCACGTTTACGTCCCATTATGGAAAAAGCGATGAGTCTATTGGTACCTACATCGGACAAGCATTCCAATTCCGAGCTGTCACTAGAAATTATTAAGTTATAATAATTCAAAAGTAAACGACGAAGTATGTATAATAAATCGAATCCAGGACTTCTGCATCAGCAGTCGCTCTTCCAACCACGTAACCTACGAGCAAGGCACGACAGGAGCTTGTGAAACCCGTGTACACTTTTATTACTTTATGTATGCGTATGTTTAAAACCACCAGCATGTGATTCGTTCTGATCAATGTAGAAGAAGCAAGTGAGGTCTGGTTAATTGGGCACTAGGTGTTCTCTACCTACCCCATAAGGGACCTGGCGTAACGATATTAGTTTGTTAAAACATGATAAAAAAGGATAAAATAACAATAAAAATCCATGAATATTACATCAGTAAACGATACAAAATACAAACTTCATGTGTGTTTACAAAAATACATAAAGCATATTTAATAAGCAGTGGTAGGTTAGTGGCTTGAATTTTGACCTATGACTCCGGGAGCCTGGGTACAAATCCTATCCCGCACCTCTTTATAAAAAATGTGTCTTAAAATTAAATATCACCAGCTAAAACAGTGTAGAAAAACATCGTGAGGAAACCTGCGGACCTTAGATTTCTCGAAAAGAAAATAATTATTCTTCTACGCGTGTGAAGACTGCCTACCCTATTGCACACTCATTTTTCTTTACCTATTTTTGTGTTTTTTTCCCCCTTATTGTTTGATGTTCTGTATACGGAATTCAATGTGCAATAAACTATATTGTATTGTACTGTATTGTATTGTACCCGCACTTAGCCAGCGTGGCAAGACTACGCCTTAACTCTCTCATTCGGAGAGGCGAACCGTGTTCCACCAGTGGAACGATAACAAGAGTTGAAAAAATTATAGAACATTCATTTAAACTTTGTATTATGTAATTGTTTACTACCAGCTAACGATAATGACGTATGTGACTAAAAGTGCTAAAATCACGCCTCCGAAAACTCTCACTAATTAATTGCAACCGTTTTAGTAAAGACGTACGTGTAGCACATCCTACAACAATTATATCTATTGATAAAGACTGCATATTCATTATATTAATGTTGCGTAGCAAATATGTATTGAGAATTTAACAATGGAGTTATCATTCTACCCCATTGATAGAGATACTAAAATACAAAGAGAACGGATCACTTGATCCCAATTGTGGATATCTCCCACAGGAACAAAGGGACACAGCAAATCTTAGCATGTTTGATACTTAGACCCTTATAATGGAAATACAACAGGACAACTACTTTGGGAAAGGCGTAGATGCGGTCGTGTGCCCAGCGTCTGACCCAATATAGAAATGTTTAGGAAAGAAAATAGGTATAATATAAAAGGCAATCAGTATAACTAAATTACTGTTTCCATGAGTGAAGTTTAAATAAACGTAACATCACGCCTGTTATCCGTGAAAAGATAGGCAGAGGAATGTAGTATAATCCAACGTTTCACCAGTTACGTTTACGTCCCACTATGGAATACGTGGTGAGCCTATTGCCATACACCGGGCACATTTCCAGACTTAAAGGCAGAGCTATAAATTCTAATTTAGATAAATCCAATATTGCCCGACCCGAGATTTGAACCCAGGACCTCCTGATCAGCAGTCGCGCTTGCTACAAACACGCGTAAGGAGACAGCAATTACGTAACATAACGTATATACTAACTGGCGTAGCAGTATACACTAATAGGAGATAAGATTACAATAAATTAAAAGATATGCTATAGAAATAATAAAGAAGAATGAAGCTTTAATCCATAAAGATATAAAAAGATACTTAACGCACTTGTGTTTTCTTCTCTTCTTTTGACTTCCTTTGAGGTTGAAGATGCTAGGAAGGCGCCATTATCCCGTCACGCACCGCGCATGTACCCACTATTTCAGTATAGTCCTAACAAAAGCTTCCCTTCACACCAAACACATAGCAAGGAGTGCGTTTTAAAACTCTTTTATACCATAACTATTTAAATACCAACCAATCTACGATAAATAGTAAACAAAAATAGGTTACAGATTGTAAGACGGCTAATCATTATGATTACTAAAATAATTTTATGTTATTTCGTAACAATTATTGAACAGCTGCATGATGATGTTCATGAAGCACGTATTACAAAACAACTTTTATCTATATAATGTATACAGCAGCACACGAATCACGATCATAATTTGTTTCATCTCGAAACGGAGCATCGACAGAGTTATAAACTACAAATGCTAATTGTCTGAAACAAGCTTATTCTCGTATTTTTCGGCATAGTAAAGAATGTTTCAATTATCTCGCTGTTGCCGCAGTTGCGTCCATTCATCATCTCATTCATTCATTTATTCTTCTTTTGCATCTTTCGTAACACATAAAACAGGTGCATTTACTACAGAAAACATGCTGATCTACGGTCTTAGATCGCTACGATATGAAAAAAGTTAAAACGATCTCGGCAAAATTGAACTGGGCGTTCCATTCGAAATTCAAATTCGGTCCTTAAACAACGAATTAATAATCTCCATCCAACAATTTACGACGATCTGACACTCAAGAGCTTTGCGCGCCCGTCACGAATAGTGCAGGTGTCCAGCTGTAATAAATCTCCAACTGACGCCTGGAGGCCATAAATAATCGGTTCCCGTGCCGTCACCGTTGAGCACTAAAACCTCAAACCCTTGTTGCGGGTGAACTATCTGTGATACACTTGGTCTAGCTAATGACATATCCATAATATCTATGTCATAATATCTATATCATAATATCTATATCCATAATATCTATAATAAAAATAAAGTCGACTCAATAATAATAATATCTCGGGGCATCTCCACACACCGTCATCTGAACCCACACAAAGCGTCAAGAGAGCTTGTGATATGGTAACCAGATGGCTGATAAACTGCATATATACATACAAATATATACTTAAATGGACGGTTTTTTTTCACACCCAGACACAGAACAAATACTTGTGCTCTTCACACAAATTTTTATTCTGGGTGGGAATCGAACCCACGACCCCCGGCGCAACAGTCAGGTTCACTGATCACTGCACCAACGAGCCAGTCAAACAAGATAACATAAACAAGATAGTAAGCTTTCATAAAGATCTATTTGAAAAAGATGTCCAGTAGTAATAAATATCCAGCTGACGGTAAGACGTAAATAATTTATACCGGGGTCATCTTTGCTGACTACACAAAACCATGAAGACGGTGTGGAATGCAGCCAAACAGGTCTTTTACTCACAGTAATTGTGAATATTAAAGTAATTAGGTACATATTTTCGTATGTTTGCTTGAATCCTTTCTTCTTCACTTTCATGTATAATAATAAACAGATAAGAAGACACATAAGTAGGCAGTGAAAAGTGTATAGAGGTAAGTAAAGCATTATGTCATTATGATTAAGGTAAAAATAAAAATGTCACGGCAGATTGCGCGCGGCGGCCATACGGCGACATTATATCCATTTTGAATTGAATACAGCACTGTTTCCAGCACTTCATTTTCCATGGATTTATCACGGAGACGTTCCAGGAAGCTCGCCATATCTCTCTAAATATACTAAAGATATCCCAATATTATTTTTAATTTCTATCACAAATTACACACAATTATACATATATGCATATCTTTAGGCAGTTATTGCGTTACGTATAAAAAATATCACGTATTTACAAGGCAAATGTGTATTTCTATTCATGTAAAAAAAAATGAAACTTGCCATCAGAAATTGTGCAGCTGGCCGTCAACTATAAATCTTCACCCAACATAATGGATACCTAAAATTACAATTATACGCGAGCAAATTCTCAAGGTTATTACCAAGAACTGTGCAGGGCAGACTCTTCTTGTGTAATGTAAGCAAAATATCTTCCATGAAAAAAAGGTGAAAAAGTTTATCAAATTATGTTATAATATTTAGTCATTTGTAATGTGTAATAAGAATGTACTCCTTTCATTTAATTTTAATTTGTTTTCATTTTTGCTT
>DWFO01004456.1:0-11345 GCA_018246595.1 Mimoniades nurscia nurscia
GGATTGAGTTAGTCACTCAATCTCCAGGCAACGGGTTGTCGGTTCGATAATTCTGTGACGTTAGAAATTAAAACGCTACCAGTGGGCTTCAACGCAACGCAATGCGCGTCCGACACCAAGTATGTAACATAAGCCGAAGCGTCCACGTCGTACTGCGTTAACGTACGCTATCACTGCCGTCAGTGACGCCAAAGCGTGAATAACTTCCATACATACTGACCAGCGACATGATCTGAACTAAATACGCCGAAGATGAATTTGAGCACTGGCTGATGTAGGGTTAACAATTTTATGTGAATTGATTTTCATATTACAAATTTTATTATTAGTTATATACAGGATGGGGCACAATGGCGCTCATTAAATGAGCTCCATGTTTAGTAGTGGACTAAGGGAGGCTGACGGTGAAGATATTCAGTTTCGCTGTCAAGTGTCGAGTATATCATAGGTGAAGGTGGAAACGCGCCCACACACACGGTAGTAATTCAAAATAAAAAATAATTACGTCCCTAATTAGATTCGAATGTTTACCATTCACATTCTCATTTAGATTTATAACAATAGTAAATTATAGGAAATAGATAAAATGAAGCATGAAGGATTTTCCGAGATGTGTAAAGTGAAGTCTGTCAATCCCCACTGGGCTATCGCGGTACTCAAGGCCTTAACCCTATACATTCCGAAAGAAGATGTGGACAGCAGTGGATCAAAATATTAACGACATTACATAATGTTTATGTTACAGGTATGGTTAATTTTTTTTGTTGTAGAGTTAATATTTATAAATTGTACATGGAATGCTGATTAAATGCCTGTGCTTACAAGGTTTGTAAGGATGGCGATATTTGACCTACTTTCCTACCAGTAAAGGACCAGGCCTGGCGATGTAATGATAATAAGGATGTTAGAACAGGTTTTGAAAATTCAATGTTCTCTGCCTGTGCCATTAAAAACCTGGCCTGAACATATTATAATAATAATAAAGGGGTTTATAAAAGAGCCACATCCCTACTCCAATGTTATCGAAGCGTTTTCGAGCTCGAAGCGACAGAGGTAATGATGTGTGAAAGATTGATCGCGCTAGCCTTGAAACGGTACGAAATTACACTTTAATAACAAACTAGTTGCTGTGCGCGGCTTTTTGTACAATTTTCGTAAAATTCGAACTTTCTAGATCGTAAGATTCGTTGGGATTAACGATCTTATAATGAATCTTCGCTGACCCAAGTTAGTGCTGTTGCATAATATCGATTTTGAGTAAATAAGCATTTAATAAAACCTAATGCAGATTTTTAAATTATATATTGTAAATAAATAGGCCTAGAGTTTTTTTTATCATAAAATTACGTCGATTTGCAGTAACAACACATAAGAAAAGTGGTTCCTTTATATTCCATTCCACTTTGATGTGATTCACGGCACTTTTCAAGTAATTATGGATATGTAATTTTTTTAGTAAACGTAAAAAACTAATAAAGAAATAATGTAATCGTAATTTAATAAGGGTAGAAATTAGTGATGTAACGAATGTTTTTTTGAACACTTGCCAATACGAATATTCGTTACATTACGAGTAGAAATACGCTGATATTTTTATTGTCAGAAATGTTTGTATGAAGTTGAATGGAACTTGCCATTATGGGTCTGCTTGCATTGCAAAATTAAAATATATGTAGGTATACTTAAATGACGAACAGACAAAATAGCATTCAAATAGTTTCACTAATTATTGTAAATGGAATCATAGTATATGGTAACACATCGATGTATTAGTATTTTTGGTAAATCGTTTAAAATTAAGTGATGAGATACATAAATCCATGTATTTTTTTTAGCACGGGTAGCATTTTTTCATTAGGTACGTTTTTACTCTTATAATTATAACACAATACAAACGGTTATAAATAATATTAAAAATAAAGTTGCAGAAATTGCTTTCGATATTATTCATCAGTAGTACTTTTCAGTCTACATTACGTCACGGCAACCTTGGGATGGTCATAATAGCCCAATGAAAAATGTTTCTGACGTTCACACAATTGTGAAATAAAGTTAAAATTTATTACTACATACATACATATACAGCAAACGAACAGATTTCCGTTGTGCGTTAAAATATGTAGATTTTTATAGAGCTTGATTTATTGGTTTGTTATTTCGTGCGCGATTATACCCGTCGTATATCAAGCGCATATATACGTGGCTGTTATTCTTTTGCTGACGGTTTTATGTTCGCGTGAAGGATGTTTTGTCACTCTAAACAGATTGTAAGGTCGGCAAAAATGTTATGAACAGCGCTCGGATTAAACGTTGATCTAGTTCGTTGTTTGTGATGGATGGTATTTTTGTGTGAAATGTTATAAATATTTCATATATGAAATATTTCAACAGCAGATTAAAAGATAATAAATACCTAAAGTTGAAATTGCGTTAATCGGTGCTTTCAAGAATGTATTGGTAGATTTCATACTTCAAACATACAAACAAAAAAATATCAGAGGCTCGTTTCTAAAATATTCAGAAATTCGATGATGAGACTAAAGTAATTATAGTAGTTAAAACATACAGAATCAATGCAAGCAACATTGCGAATAATTCCTTGAAGTCTGTTCGCGGAACGCTGAAACCTAATTGCAATTTGCCAAAACGTTCTTACAAAGCGTCTGCCGCTACGCTAACTCATATGTGAACATCATGTATATTAATTTTATCGTGTCATAAATCGTTTTGTGTTTGGTCGCTAACAAAATATTATGACTTATATATCTCTGTATAATACTTGTATGTTTCTGTATCACTCTTTGGTTTATAAATAAGTAAAGTCTGCATACGACTTTTTCGCAAATTATATATTTTTAAATGCGGGGGTTCAATTGCAGGTATATGAATTGCATTGTATGCATGCATTTATTGCATTTAAATACTTATAATTTCAGTTGTGTTGCATTGTAAACATGATGTTAACTATGGTAGTACTAGACGCAAGTGGACTATTAAAGTGTTATCGCGGTAGAGATTGATGATTATCAGTCCTGGTTGATGCTGTTAATAGAGCTGGATAGCATTTTATTTCAAATCCTTATTTAATTGGAAAAGTAATTAAGTGCGTTCCATAGAAAATTGTGTCAGAAAAATTGTGTTATTTACATAATAAGATACTGAAGATTCAAAAGTTGATACAAAAAACCAATTAATGTCACAATTAATATAAATAATTTCGTATGAATAGAAGAAAATAATTTATCAAATGTTTGCAGTTCCAAACTGACTTTGGCTTGTATTGTTGGTGCGTATCTGGCAGCTTCACAAGTACAGTCACACGCGGAAGTTTAAAGAATTTGAGTACCTAATAAAATTTACTTTTTACATATTTATTTTTAAAATGCATGGCGGTATTCTATTGTATTCACTATACTTATTTAATTTAAATATGATAATATTTCTAATTAATGATAAAATTAACTTTTGTCAATGTAGGTATATGTACATTAATATTAGAAATGTCGTAAACACGAAGTATTATAAAATTTTATATACATAATGCCAAATTAATATGTAATTTTATTATAATAGAACATCACTTATTTAAAGTTAGATACTCTCATCTCTTTATATTTTAAGTAAATGTTTTAATAGCTTAAATTAAAAGCTTTTTCGTAAATAAGTATATTTCAACTAAAAAACTTTTTAAAAATATTGTATATCAAAATCCACGCCTCCACGTCGTTGGTCGTGTGACTGCCACGTTGGTCGTGTTGGTTGCAAATGCCACTGCCGAACGGGTGGTCCTGGGATCGATTCCCGGGTCCGGCACTACTAAATTTTCTAATTTAGATTTTCTAGGAGTGGTTCGGAGGCTGGATATATGCCTGGTATATGGCAATAGGCTCACCACTTATTCCATCAGTACGTCAGTAGGTCTGTATGGTAGTTTAAAAATCAGTTTTAATATGTTGTATTTATACTTACACCCTGTATAAAACACGGTTTCTTTAAGACGTTTCTGTAAAATATTTATATATAAATAATATTTGTGCATATAAAAATGTATATCGGTGTCCTGTTAATTATGAATATAAAACAATTTACTACAAGGTCGTGTTCCAGTAATTTACCCCAGCTGAATAAGTATATTGTGTGCCTCGACATTCCTCTTCATTATACATTGCGGTAATTCCAATAGGTCGACAGAATTCTTTGAATGCAATATGTATCTTTTAATGAGGGTGAATTTACTTGAGAATGTTACGTCAATTGTTATGTTAAAGATACGTAATTGTATCAGGTATAGCTTTACGTGATTTCCATTGCAAATATGTATTTGAAATAATGAACAAGTTGAGAGCAAAAGGATTGTGAATTTTTTTGTGTGTAATGTTCAAGCAAATATTCCAAAAAAAATTAGTAACTTCAAGGCAAAATAATATTTATATATGTATCTTACTGTCAGGGTGTGGCAAATAACAATTACATGTTTTGTTAGGGTACTCACGATAATAGTGACACTATTTATTTCATATATTTTTTGTTGTATTTACCTGTAATACCCAAGAAGAAGAAGATTTGAGTATGTATTACACGTTGGCGAAAAAACTATAATAATAACATAATAGGCCCCAAGCAGAACGCAAATATCTTATATTTATCCTATGTTTACCGCCGTACCCATAGCTAGCCACATTTCAATTTAAGAACCGTAAGCAATTTCAAAACAAAGTCAGTTATAAAACCATCTGAACGAGCAAACGGAGCCAAGGCCCGTTGAGTGGGAGGATAAGCATAAAACAAACTATTCCGTATCTACATTTTTAAAAACGCACCAATTTAATAAACATAATAATGTCTGTGTGGGTGGTAATTTGAAAAAATAGAATAATTTATACTTCCTGTTGTATTATTTCATTCTTTACGCTATAAGATGTTTATGATAGCGACAGACTTATAAAACGCTCGCATTACATAAATTCCAATCCATCGTCGAGTTCATGTGTTAATCCTGAAATATGTTTCAGCCACTCTGTCGTTGGATCGCGTCGTGCACAATCGTGTGGGATGTTATTTATTGCTGCCCGCTGTTATTTAAATTATTTTTAATTGGTTGCAAATTCACGATGTACGTTGTTTTGATATTATTTCCGAGATGTGTTAATGTTTCAAATGTCCTCGTTCTTTAATAAGACGTAGTGTGCTCTTTTTATAGATAGCATTAATGTGTTTTTAAAAACATTTCTGTAATAATTTAGGGTTGTATAATGCAATATGTAATTTTTAACGAGAATTATCCAATCGATTTTGATATTTTTAAATATGTATATAACACAACAGCTTGATGGAGAACAGTCGAAATTAAATAGTACCGGAGTAACAGCAACGTATAAAGAAGTCATCTTATGGTCTAATAATAAATGGTTTTTAAATTTTTCATTCTTAAAAATTTATTTTCGATATTTATGCTGTTAAACGTAACATTGCCCAGGACCTCTCGATCCGCAGTCACGCTTGCAATCAACACCACCAACGAGGCAGTAAAGTCATACTGTTAAACATTATAATGAAACATTAATGTAACTGATAATTACATTTTTTTGCTTTCTTTGCAGGCTCACTGTTTGATAGCATTTAAAATATTCACTTTTAAAAATGAACGTATTATAACCAAACGTGCAAGCAAGAAATCGCCTGATAGCGATTTGCCTTGCAAAATACACGTCTGCTTCGTTGCCAATTAGTTCACACGTAATTGCTTTACGGATAGCGGCTAACGGGCGGTGAAGGGGATTTTATCATCTCGCAGACACATCTTTATTAGCATTAAAAATCTAGAATATGTTTCTTTACGTAGCTTAACACGGATGGAGAAGTTATACTCAACTGGTGCATTCGTTCATTCGTTCGTGTACCGATCATTCATGTCATTCATTCTATACTGAATTGGAATTATTTGTGACAGTTCGTGCAGTCAGTCTCGTTCTCCAATTGACGAATAAAATTTATGAATAAAACGAGATACGAACTGGTTGAAATGAAATTAGGTTGTTTATTGTTTTGTTATTCCTCTTCTAAACATTTTTACGGCATTGTTTTGAAATCTGAAAACTCGAGAATTATGTTTTTTTTATTTCAGGTCTTAGATTAAAATAAAAGTACCTACCTAATAATACTTAAATTAATCTTCACTAATTAGGAATTTTGTATTAAAATAAAGCTATTAAATATACATATTAATTATCTTGAAAAGTTTTAATGTCTTTTGTCTGTAACGACAGTCATCTCAAGCTTTTATAAGCGAGTAAGAGTGGTGTATTTTCTTCACCGCAAGTTTCCACTTCTAGTGTTATAATCGCATACTATTCCATGCTTTAACCGATTGTTATAAGATGTAGAATCGCATAACGAGACTCCAAGTGGCAGGATAATCTTGTAGCTGGTGCGATGTGTTTGAATAACAAATGAAAGATAATTAACCGGGCCCGTTGTAAATATTGTCGGTGCTCGGATTTCGTATGGCGTGACGTACTCGTTCTCGTACTCGTTGTGAGACACAGAAGGAGTGGAGTCGATTTAAGTTTTTGTTTTTTTTATTTTCGAGTCTTTCAAAAGAATAATTTCAATTTCTAAATAAGTATATACATTGTTTTAAGTTTCTTGTAGTTGGCTCCGAATCTCTGTCTTGCTTGGTTCCTTCAAACCTTTCTATGAAGTTTGACGATTCCAACATTATCATACTAACGAGAACTGATTTTTAAACTACACGTGGCAACAAATAATAACGATATTTACATTATTTTATCATTGAATTGTACCTATTGTTTTAATAAATTTTATGACATTACTAACAGTGTTGTAGAAAACTCTGTATGAACATGATAAACTACAAATATAAATGGTTGAATTCATTAAATTTGAATTTAATTTAATGTCATTAAAGTAAAATTAATGGACGTATTAATTTTTTATTTCAATATAGAATAGATACTTGTACAAATCGCACGAATATTTCTTGAACCCATAAATCAAGCCCCCGCTTAACATTCAGGGCCACTAACCAAGGAGCCTAATAGACCAGTCGAGCTAGAATTTTATCAAACCATTTTAATTCCGAGCAATATTAGCACATTTGGAACGCTACTCGAATTTAAATAGACAACTCCATTATCGGACAATATTCAAATGTAGTTTGCAAAGGAAAAAAAAAAATCGCTCTTCCGCTCCACAGTCGCCCCCGTGCACCCCATCAGTCTCGATCGCTAATGGGTTTGAAGTATTTGCGTTCAGCTCAGCTACCCTTTGTTGCCATATTTACGTTCGTTGCCCATTTGCGCCTTTTGTTACAGCTGGCAACCGTGCGCGTGTGTACACGTGGAGACATACGCCAATTTGTTATGTATTTGCTTATTTTATCAAAAATTTTGCTCCCTTCACTTTTCTGTAGTGATTAAATTTTTAAAGCATTTTCATGGAAATGTCGAATAAGCACATAAAGGACTGTTTCTTATATTTCCATCAATTTTTTTATCGTTCCACATCTTAATGTTCTGAAGGTAACCCGAGTCTTAACTCGGGTTACCTTCAGAATAAGGATTTGATATCGGAAATGAAAATTCGTTTTTTATTGTTATAATTTATGAGATAATAATGATAATATTCTCTGGGGTCAATAGATGGTTACAAACTGTTAAATTAAATACTGGTGCTATTATATTCTGATTGATAGCAGCGTTCACTTGTAACTGCCATTTTTTTTCCTATAAAAAATCTGACAAAACGTTTCAAATGTGACTTAAGCTTGTAGCTGTCTGACCAATCAGTATACCTACATATCATTATTATCATTGTCGGCCTGTGTTAGGTAACAGTTGGACAAAACCCTCCCCGAGGGCTTTCGTCCACAATCCCTACACTGGCCAAAGTCTAACAGTCATGTGTGATTTGACAAAGAAACTATTGTTTGGGCATGGGGTATGTTGAATTTCTCGAGCTGCAATTCTTTAGCATTGTGGCTATTGATATTTGTAGCACTGTTTCTAACACGAACTATGACGTAATAGCTTCTTTATTGCGTATACACTAAGGATTATAACCATAAGACTTAACATAAAAAGTAATATATGAAATTGCTGTTGACATATTCATGAAAACAAACAATTTAACAGTTAAACAGTCTTGCGTTGTTACTGTTACGCGTTCTAACACTAACAGTAACAGCGTAAGGTCCGACACGTCACACGCAATCGCGCAAATAAATCAGCCATTATCTCGCCTCTCGAAGGCAACGAACAAAACGACGCCAACAAATGACCGCCATTTTTCTCCGGCATCCGTAACCGAGGACTCTGTCAATATATCCGTGGGGGTCTGGTGTGAGCGGATGAGAGACGGCGATTTGGGAATGTTATTAAGTAATGGAGCAACAGAGAAATGTACAATTGTGACTTGATAAAGATTATATAATGCAATTAAGCAATTCATATACACTAAGTGATGTGTTTGAAGATGAACTAAAAATGCAGTCAATGTTTTCTGGGCAGTATTCAAAAATTAAACTGAGTTTCCATAAGACTTTTAACTACTGTTCGATTTGTTTTGTAAACCCCTGTTTGATTTCATCAACATTGACCTACTTATTAAAGTTTTTTCATAGAATGAGAACTTTAAGAGCTAAGTCCGTCACGCTGTCCAAACGCGGATTTGTAGACTGTATACATTTCTCAGTTTTACGAAAATAAGGGAAACGATCTTGTTCTTTGTTTGTTGCTATACAACCGCAGCCGCGAAGGAGAATTGCAGACTTCGCTACGCAATGCTGAAGATGCAAATACCAGAACTTACTTCAAAAGAACATAACTTGTGGCTTGGACCACCATTCCCATCTCTCGCCCCATCTGCCGCCCTAACCACTGTTATATTTTATTCGAGCAATAAATAACATTTTATTACACATATTTTGTCGTGTTATAATAACTAATGTACCCACTCTCAAATCGCATGTAACGCTACGTTACGCTTTTTTGTTATTTATTCGCCTCGTTATTGGCGTTACTGCTCACCCCAACGGTATAAATAACGCGACGACGGTAAGGGAAATGCAATTGTATTTATTGTTTGTACAGCTCAACAGATTACATCTGGCTGATAGAGCACGGCTTGGAGTGTTTTTATAATTTGTTCTTAAAATGCCATTGAAAATAGATGTGTATAGAAATAAACGAAGATATGAAGTGTTTTCAAGAAACGTCGCTGTTTCTGGAAACGTTTAAACGACTGTACTTGAAAAGAATGGGGCAAAGTTATAACGAATAATAATAATATTATCTTTGAATAACACGACCGCAAATATATTATTATATATTATTCAGATCACAAATTGTATTTCGTGATATGAATTTGTTCGCCTTACGTATAACTTCCACTTAGAATATCAGGAACCCTCATCGATATCTCTTCTCTGCGCACTTAATACTCTGGTCAATAGAAACGTTGTAAAACATAAGAAAGTAGCTTATAATACGCGATCGAAATCTTTTCACTAATGCTACTAAGTAGCAACGCTACCGTTTTTATATCTCGGTTAATAAGAAAAAATATAGACAGGGGCATCGGAACAAAACTATGACATAACAATGTGTCTATGACAAATGTCAAAAACCCAATGTTTATTCATGATATCAGGATATCCATTAACTTTAGAGGCACTTAATAATCTATTAATATCAAGAAAAACATTTCTACCGTCTTCCAATAAAATTTTTGGGCCAATCGAATAGCACGATATTTTAAATGCAGAAAAGCAAAGAAACGACACAGGGTGACCATGTTGCGGTTAATCGAACAACACCGTGTTTTGAAAGTAGAATACCAAAACACTTGTATTACTTAACGTCCTTAAACCACAGGATGTTCATAAATTATACTACGTACCGATGCTTTAAAGTTTTAATTATTATTCATAGTGGCATGGTGCTCGAGCGCCCGCACCCCTCGCGAAGAAAAATGGCTGCCATTAAATCGGCACGCCACACAAATCATTGTAGCCGATAGTGTTGCATCATTTCAATTTATTCTTCCGCTCGCAACACACCCTCGGGGTGACAGTGACAGATAATGAGTGTTGTTGCACAATGTGCCTATGGATATGAGTGCTCCAGCAATACATATCCGATCTTTGACACAGAGCAGCAGAAACGGAAATTATTATTATTGTGTCGTCAAGCAATGTCGTATAATAGTGTAAATAGTAAACAAGCCAAATACATTTTAAATTTGTCTTTTGAGGAAATTTGAAAAGTAAATATAGTGCCTATTCTTTTAAAGTTAAGAAAATGTAACTTTCAAGAAATCAGGTAGATGATGATTTATTATGTTTTTAAATATACATTTATTAAATCGTATTCCTATTGTTATATGTTAAAATATATAAATAATTTTTATTATTAAATAATTACTTCATTTGAAACTAGAATATTCTGAATAAGATAACTTTTTTTATTAGTTAAAGTTAAAGCCCTCGTACTATTCTAATAAAGTCAAGTAAAGTCAAGTATAATACAGAGTTTTAAAAACCTGCTCAAAAACTATACGCAGCGGTTTATTTATCAATTTTTTTTACATCTACTTTAGTTAGTAACATAAGCAAAACTTATGAACAGAGAAAAATATATGTAAATAAGCCATAAAACAACATGAAACGAACAGTTTAAAAAACGCCTAAAACAGCGCTACTAATCCATATTTCAATGGATCGCGATATAAAATATGAAATGGTAGGGTGACTTGATTGATGGAGCGGGCATAATTGGCTCTCGTCCGCATGTTAATGAATCGTGCGTAATGAAAAATGATTGTCCGAGTGCCGGCCCCCGTGATGTATGGTCACCCTACTTCGTGTCAGCAATGCAAATGGCTGTCGCGTTGTTTGTCAAAACCTAGTTCATGTTAAGTGGATGGGGAATAAATGACGTGAAATGGTGAGAAAATCCAGGTTTTCTATTATGAATTGGACGATTAATCTTTTCTTTTTATTTAGCAGCTATTACAAATCGCATACTTATGTATTAAATGATATGTTTTTATTATTTAATAAAGTATACCGCAACTATTTGCTATGAAAACAATTTGATCACAGCATTAGTAAATCAACATAATATATGTATGAACAAGTAAGAAGATAGGTTTAATGGAAACATGTAATTTATGCCGGCCTGCCTCTTTGGTTGTGTTGGTTGCAAGTGCGACTGCCGAACGGGAGGTCCTGGGTTGGATTCCCGGGTAGGGCACTATTAAATTTTCTAATTTAGATTTTCTAGTAGTGGCTCGGAGTCTGGATATGTGCCCGGTGTATGGCAATA
>DWFO01004457.1:0-11344 GCA_018246595.1 Mimoniades nurscia nurscia
GATATATCGACTGCCTCGTTGGTTGTGTTGGTTGCAAGCGTGACTCGATCCGAGCGAGAGGCCTGGGCGAAGACATTTCTTCGTCCATTAAAACATTTGCTTCAATCTATGTATCGGCTTTCTAACTGTTCCTTTGTTTTTGGTATATTCTTACGTGGTGTTGCTTCTGCTTGAGTTCAGGTGCTTTCATAAATAAGTAATTAATTAGCTCAGCGGTTTGAACTCCAAGCAGGGTGTTGGATTTAAATCCCTGTCCAATCCGCTAGGTCAATTTGGTGTTTCTTTAAATTAAAAAAATCGCGCGGAAATATGGACTATTAGAGTTCTCCAAGTCATTTAAGAAAGTCAAACCAAAGTGCACCAATAGTAAACTGAGTTCGCAAGTCTTCTCGTTGTGAAAGAAGATTGGAGACCGACAGCAGACCGACGAGAGGTTAATCATGATTACTCTGCTGCTCTTCTGCAATTATGACATATGCTTCGTTATTCTACTAACAGTTCATTTGGTGTTCGAATCTCTCCAAGTCCAGGTCACGCCTAGACCAATTATCATCGGAAGCTGATGTTTGATTTACATTTAACATTATTTGTAACTTGGAACCCGTTTCGAAAAACTGGATTTATTTCCAACGCGTGGGCTACCCACCCACATTCGACATTTCCGTCCAGTCGTGTCACATGTCATGAAGCTGTTTTTTAATAAAAAAAATTTATATCTTTTTTGTCTTACAATCAATCAATTAGGCCATCTGGTAATAATTGTAGGTTTTTTCTATATAAGATCGCAAATAAAACTTGTGGTGAACTTGAGACTTGTAACTATCGCGTCGTCTCGGTATTAAAAACAAGCTTTAATGTGTCGTGTCACAGCGACGATCTGTATTGCATATCAAAATGACAAAAACTTATGTTATCTTTGAATAAGTACAAAAGTACGTATTTAGTGAGAATATTACTCAAAATACCATCATGCCTGAATATAGTAGGGCTAAGCAAAGGAGTGTAGCATGTTCACGTTTCACATATTGCCATACACGGGCATAAATTACGACTCTGTGTTACAACTGAGAATTTCAAGATAGTAAACTCAATTGTACTTCGCTCCAGCTGGAGACGGAACCCAGGCCCTTTCGGTTAACCCTCAAGCTTGCAACCATTAACAATAATATTTGACTCTGTTTACAATTCACGTTTCAACCAAATAATTCAATTAGCACATATGAAGTTTTTATGTCAGAGGTGCCTACATCCAATAAGAATGGAAAACGATTACCTACAGATCCAAAAGTCTAATTTGGCATCTAAAATAAGACGTTTTGTCCACGTTAACGCGGTCACAAATGTCTCGCCAAAAATTGGGTCGCAACAATATATAAACACCTGTTCAAATCAACACGATTGGCTCAAACTTTATGACTTCATTCAATATTCGTTGCGAATTTAATATATATTAATTATTATTTATTAAAAAATTTTGTTCACGGAGAAATTACAATAGCAAAATAAATTGTTCTACATTCCTCTGCCTACCTCATTGGGGATTACAGCTACTATTTTAAATACTATCCGCTACAGCTACTATTTTAATTACCTTCCGATCGACAGTCGCGCTCGCAACCAACATGACCAACGAGGCACTCAAGGTTAAATATTAAGAAAAAATTATATCATCAAGCCTTTTGCAGTTCCGTTCCATTGTTGGATACATCTCCTGTCAGAATGAGAATGATCTAGTGAGACAACTTCGTCGCTTTGAACGAAGGTTGTCGCCATCCGAGCAGGTAGTCTATGGGTACCGTCTCGTAAAAACGCGCCTCTTAAATATTTAATTGACGTATCCCTTTGTGCTTCCTGTCGGCTCCTCTGGATGTGGATTGTGAGAAAAACGTCTACCCTTGTTTATTCAATGTTTATTTAGCTTCAAGCGTTTTTTTTTTCGAAACCGTTGCAACTTTAGTGTTAATATTTTGGAACATGAAGTATTTTAATAAATCTGTATTGTCGAGATGTAGGCTATTACAATAGGCTCACCCTCTATTCCATGATGAGTTATAATTATAACATAACTGGTCAAATGTGAGTACTGGCACACCTCTGCCTATCCGTTGGGGAACATATAAGCGTGATGTATGTACATATATTATTAGAAAATACACCTCTCTCTCTCTCTTTCTCTCGCTCTCTGTCTCTCTCTCTCTCTCTCTCTCTCTCTCTCTTATGGATTTTTTAATTTTTTTCCAACCCGTTTATCGTTCCACGCTTGGAATGGGTTTCCTCTCAGAATGAGAGGCTTAAAAGGCCATACTCTGTCACGCTGACCAAGTGTGCGTTGGCAGACGTCACACGGAACTATGTTTGAACTCAAAACGGACATTTTTAACTGTGCACTAGGTTCTGAACCTGAGCTCCCGGCGTAAGAGGTCGAATTGAAAACCACTAGGCTATCAACCACTAGGCTATCACTGCTTATAGAATTATATTCCCTTAATAAGGTATGACGTTATTTATGACAAGTCTGTACAGAATGTACAGATAGAGATACTCGGCACAAGAAGCACTCTGCCTACCCCGTAAGGGACCTGGTATCACGATATAGTGATAACAATATCCAGACATCCAGATCGTTGCCAACCTATCTGATACTAGTTACGTTATACATTTATAGTTAATGTATACGGTTGTGCATAATTATAGTATAATATTTACTTGACACACTGCATTATACAATTATAGTCACTTGTTACAAATACTGCGTTATACAGTTATAGTTACTTGAACTGAGTTAATTGAACACTTATTTATTGCTCGTTCGCATAACAGCGGCACCATACAAACCTATTGAAGTGTCTTCCCATAAGATGTAAAGTTCCTATTAATAACGTTAAAATCGTATTTCAATCTCACGGGAACATTCCCGGGGGCGCATGGTAAAAAACAATTTTCTTTAAGCCGCTTTGAAACAATCCCACCGTGTGGCACGCTCAATAAATCATGAGACGGTACAAGTGCATTACAAAGAATGCGCTATTGTCGAGATGCTGTACTTTTGCGAGCTGAATATAAAAATTTCACGGTTCAATCATCTCAAACGTGAATACATCCGTCTCTTTCGCACACAGGACCCGGGGTGCGTTGTTTCGCTCGCCACGAAATCCTAGACGCAGCTCTGATATCGACGCAGCCTTATCACTGACCGCTTGTCGAGCGATAATTGTCATTATAACGTTGTGTTACAGAGTAATTTAGGATGCATTAGTCCCGGCTGTGAGGTTGTTCACATAGCTGAATGGCCGTATCTCGTAGTATTCGAGAATGGAGCTCAGAGCTCACATTCACATTTCACAAAAGTCAGTGTCGTTCTGGACGTCGAGGTGGTAGGACGTATTGACGCCGCGGAACACCGGCGCCCGCGTGTTCGTTATAAATCATCGCGGAACGAATCTTGTTTTAATGAACAGTCGACTCACATTTTTATCCTTTGGTATTTGAAGTTATAAATTATGTGCGTTATACTTTCGATGTGTTATCAATATTAAGTTTTGTGTTTGGTGACAGTTTTTTTTTTCAATCGAACTTTCGTGCAGTTGATTGGATATTAACTTGAAGGTACGTCAACCAGTTTCTTGGTGTTGTATATACAATAATTACTTACGTTGGAACGGATACGGGCGATTTCCTTTTGGTATGCAACACAGCAACCTGTTTATCGTCCGGCCAAGCGTGGGAAGGAATTTTGTTTGTATTTCAGCAATGGTATTGTTGTTAACATTGTTTTGTTGTAGCTATATGCCGAGAGATTCACGAGGCATGTTCTGACTGGCTATGAATCTCATTCTCAACGTGCTCATAAATTACACCGTTGGATGTCAGAGGGAGAAAGAATGTGTGAGAGGGAGGTGTTTCGATATCTTTACAGTTTTTTAACTTACCTATATAGCTTAAGTAGATGCAATTTTTTTCGTATGTTTATTGAGTTTTTATTACTCATGGAACGAAATAAAGGCATTTATTTAACTGTTCAACATGTTATGCATTAAGTGAGCGTCTTAAGCTGGTTTATTTTGCATTTTATCTCGCGGTCAGCTTATAAAAGGAGAAAGTTGGATTAGAATTCGTTCGCTTGTTTTTGCGCTATAATCTTCAGCGTTGATTCATTATAGATATAAATTCAATGTTCTTAATATATTATAATTTTTAGCTTTACCATTTGATTTGTAAATTGAATTTCTTTCATCTGCATATTCAATAATCAAAATCATAATGTTTCGTTCTGTAAGGGGAACTTGGAAATGGATAATTGTAATTTTTTTCCAAAATCTACTAAGTAATATCACAAGGGGTATTTTTTTTATGAAGGGAGGGCTATGACTAACGGTGGACTTAGTCAGGCTGATGATGACGACTTTGTTCTGTCAAAAACATATAGTAGTTTGGTACGTATATTTTTTTAAAATTACTTAACAAATATCACAATCTAACTGTAATTTCAGGCTTTGCTTTGTTAGGTACTTAGCCATTGCTGGCGATTAAATATGTACATACCTATTTATGTTCTGATTTTTTATGAATATGTACACAATATTATTATTTTAAAACACATAGTACGACTCAGTAGAACTTTGTAAGGTTAGCATTCATTACAAATTACATACAATACAATGTTTAACGTATTAAATTTGTTATTGGAAACTAGCGTAAGAAGGTATGCTAACTCACGAAGAAACTACGACATAATATAAGTGACTCGAATTATACTGTACGTTTGTGTTTTAAATCCTTGTTTAAAGTCTTGAACGTTTTTATGGACGCTAAGCAGCAATATAAGCTTTTGATTGTTTGTCTCTCCTTATAACCTTTGTTAGTCGTGAAGACAGAAAGAGATAAAACAAAACTACAGCTTAAAGAATGGTATGCAGTCTTAAGGACAACGTGTCTTATGTACACAAATGAATATTAAATAATTGAATTTTCATATGTGTAACTGAATATTAAAATAATCATGTTGTTGTTAGAACAATTTATATCTTGCCCCTTCTACAATTTGTGTCGTGTTATGGATACTCAGATTTTGTATCGTTTTATTTGAGAGTAGTTATTTTTGCAATGAAGTACATAAGTGCAGCAATGATGCAGTTGTGAAATCTTCTGTAAACGGGGCGCTTGTATGAAAAACGTGGTGTAGAAGCTAGGTCTGTAAGAACAGAGTTTTACGCATTCAGTGGCCCTGCCCACACCATATGGGGTTCTGACTTGATGATATTCTTATAATAATAATTCCTGACAATACTATTACATCCAAATTTTGATTAGTTTAGAATTTAAAAGCGATAGATGTTTCTAAAAATGGAGTCATTCCATATGTAAGAGAATTGGGGGCACTATATTGAGCCTTGTACTGTTTATGTCAAACGCCATATAGGGTTGTCACAACGAGTAAGGTATAAAATATATAAAATTTAATTTCACTCACCTAACAGTTAAACATTTTTTAGTGACGTAGATGTCGTTATTTTTCAACTTGATATAAAGTATTATTATGTGTTAGTTTTTGAAACTCTTAACGAAATGTATTTAATACTGAATTATATTCAGACACAAAACATTTATTCTTAAAAGACGTTACTTTGTTGAGAATATCGTAACTTCTTACAGTTATTTTTGCTGTTAAACCAACTTAACTTAAATACTCTAAATTATTATGATTATATTGTCCAGCCAGGTCACTTCCGGGATAGGCAGAGAGCATCGAGTGTCAAATATAATTACAGCTATAAAGACTCAAAATATTGTTATGAATATTCAGACGCCTGTCCGTAGTCCCAAAACGTCCTCAGCCGTTACATGTCTGTGCGAGCACAATCTCGACGCTGTGAGACGACACCCGTCACCTGGCAACCCTAGCTATAACAGAGTAGCCCTAAATTAAAGCAATTGTATGTTGATTTTGTGTAGATCATTAAACGAACATATCTGCTTGGTATTCGGGGTCTTTTTTCAGTTCGTCTAAAACCTTGATCCTTTCCATAAGCATCCATTTGTTTTTGTAAACATACTTAGGAATTATTTTGTGTGTTTTTAAAAACTGTATTTTTAATATATCAGTGGAGTAAATCAATTAATGGTTTGAGTTAATGCTTTGTTATTAACACGTATGTACCTACTTACCTTTTCTAATAAGTTTTTATGTTGTAAGTTGTACTACTTTGGAAATATTCCCAGCTTTGGGTAAATATTTGATACAGTTGTGACTAGTCATTAGATAAAATGTTTATAAATAGATCGAGAAATTAAAGTCCTTTTGGTTTGTATTTAACATACTGTTTGTTAATTTCACAATGAGTTACCTATATTAGTGGATTGGACGAATGTGGGGATGAATGGCCGCAACTGGGGGAAATAAGCTCCATGGGGAACGTTCATACTTAGTGTAGGTTTATGGAAACTTAATTGTCATTTCCATTATTAATGGAATATATTTTACATAACACCGTCGAATATGACCTTGCCACAAATGTAGTCAATTGTAATAAACGATTACGATTGTACTATTACAGAACAACAAAAAAGACTAAAATAGCATAGGTATTATATTATCGTTACATTCCAGAAATACATAAATGTTGCTTGCATCATGCCGCATCATGTTTATCATTATGTATTTCCATTACACGTGACCTTCAGCACTAAATAACACCTTTTGTGCATAACATACGTCCAGCGACATGGAGTATATGAATCATCAGCCATTTATTGTACATTTACAAACCTTGGACTATCTTCATATGTATACCTATACATAAGTAAATAACATGTGGAACACTTTATGTAGTGCTCTCAAATATCTTTACCACTACAATAATAAGTCATCACGGGTTAAAATCTCATTAGAAATTTTAAGTCGCGGATTAAGCGTTATGAAGTCATAAAAATGTTACATTACTTTTAAAGATTCCTTTTTATTAAATGTCTTATTACGCCCAGCAAAGTGTGCATGTGACTACTAGTATACATATATATGTATAATCTATTTTATTAATACAAAGACCCGAATTCAAGAATCTTCTAGGTAAATTGAAGTAGGACTTTTTCTGATATTCACGGTTTCATAGTAGGACGTGTCTTCGGTGTCCATCAGGTGGCGTCGCGATCGAATGCCAACTTATTACATAATATTAGAAAAACCTTAAAACACGTGACATCACGCCTGTAATCCCCGAAGATGTAGGCAGATAAGTGTAGTATACTCCCACGTCTCCCCAGTCACATTTACGTCTCCCTATGGAGTAGGTGGTGAATCTATAGCCATACAGCGGGCACATATCCGAACTCCGAACCACTAGTAAATTTAAAATAGAAAAATTCACAGTGCTCGACCCGGGATTTGAAACCATGATCGGCAGTCGCGCCTGCAATCAACACGACCAACCAGTCAACCTTAAAACAATAAATGATTTATTGATAATCTACAGAGCGAGATCCGTCTTGGATTGCAATCAACTCTTATCGTTCACCTGTTGGTCATGTGTCTCCTGTTATAAGAGGGTAGTATTAGCGAAATTATTACAGTCAGCTTATTCGCTAATTAAAAGCGAACCTTACTTGTGACTCACTGACACGAGGCATTCTTATGCAACATTATTCAATTGTCTCTGAACGGAAATCTGTGGGTTGAAAGGTCGGCCAGGTGGGCTGGAAGTATTACCGGTCCTCGTGTACTCAAGATTGGCGTGAAGAACAGGTATTACGGCCAATCGTCTCGTTTATTAAAGTACGTGCGCATTAACCGAGAGCCACGTACAGAGGGTTGGTTAATTAAGGCGCGGTTCTGTTACAATGTCAAATGGATCGGACAATGTAAACGATATTTACCACGTCGTCAATTGTATAAGATGCTCAAAATCTCTCGGAAACATGAATATAATGGAACACCGCTTCTGAATTAAAGTTTAAATAAAGACAATTCTAACAATACTCGAGCAGATAAAATTTAATGTGGCTATACTTTACACGAACCGCATTATTTGTTATCAACTTTCTCATTATCAAATTGCGGTTAATGATAACGTTTATCATAATTTATTTGAACGCGACCGGTAGGTGCGCATTTCTGTTATCGTTCTTGGCAAATAAATTATTTATTACTTTGAGTAAGCTATTTGAAATAGTTGTACTTTGTGTTGGGATTTTCATAACATCACGCTTGTATTTTTAAAGGCATAGGCACAGGAGTGTAGAACATTGCCACGGTTCACCAGTAATATTATACGTCCAAGCATGGAACAGGAGTTGAGTTGTTTTGCCATTATTAAGAAATACTACACATAAAATAATCGCGTTGAGATTAGAATACGAACCCTTCATGAGAATACGCTGTATTTAGAGGAGACGTTAATTAATGAGGCAATGTGTACCTCGCAACGTCAAACGTAACATCACGCCGGTAATTCCGGAAGAGGTTGGCCGAGTTCATCAGTTTCACCAGTTACGTTTACGTACCGCTACGGAATAGGTGGTGATCCCATTACCATCCACCGGGTAATATAATTATGCTTATTTTATAATATTTTCTATAATTGGATTAAGTTTTAATAGTTTCGTTTTAATTTACTATTCAAACTTCATAACAATGCTACGGTAATATGTGTACAGAAGTACGTACCTATATACTTACTAATAATACTGTAAAATTAGTCTAACCGAGACCGGTGTCGATCTCAAAAAATTCCGCCATAAAGAACCTTGAGGGATTAAATCTCACGACGCTCTTAATCCCAACGAGCCTCCCCAAATCCTACTTCCTGTTGTTGATTAGTTCACTAGCGCGTTATCAAAGAGTCAACGTTTTCACACTTCATTAACGTCCAACGTCAGTATCTTAGTAAATATTGATATTGACGCGAAAAGTGCACAAACATCTTATGAGATTGATTTGTTGGTGGAGTCGTTGCAAGCGTCTCTGCCGATCCAGAGGTCCTGGTTCTATTAGAATTTCTAGTTAAAATTACTAGTAATAGCTCGGAATCTAGATTTGTGCTCGTAACATGACTATTGGCTAACCCCATGTTGCGCAGTGGGACGTAAAACGTAGGCAGACGGGTGTAATATACTTCACGTTTTGCCAGCAATGTTTTTTTTACATTTGACCATGGAATTGGTGATGAGGCTCTTGCCATAACAATGTGCTTAAATCCAGACTCCGAGCCACTACTAGAAAATTCTAATATTACCCTATACTGACAGGAACGCTTTATCAGAAGTCGACCATCCCCGAGGCAGTCGATACGATATATTTCAAACGGTAAATAGCTCTGTAAATATCTTTGTAGATTCAGCGCGTGCAGGGTAGGAAGTGACTGAGGATCACACCGCAAATGTTTGCCCGTTTTGTACAAATGGGATATGTCAACGGCGTTCGCGTCGCGATAGCGCTGGTGGGCATGTCAACCTTTGGCCCGGTTTCCTGATTTCATGCTCATTAATTTCACTAGTGTAGGTGGAGAATTGTCGTAAGCGTTGTCAGACCGGAATGTTTCACTTTTGAACGTTGCGTGAGTAGTTTATAGGAGTATTTTTATAGCAATTTATATTTATATAGAAAAGCGGCACGTCTGTAAGGATAACGATATTTGGCACTCTCTCGTACTCTCGTTTCTACCCCGTAAGGGATGTGGCACGAAGATATCCGGAATATACGACGGGTTCCTTACGGGATTGGCAGTTTTAAAACTCGCTCGGCATTTGTATAACGTTTGCTATGAAACGGCTATTTATTGAAACCGAATCCCATACGTTTTTTTTAAATTAGTCATACCCGTCTAACGAAGCCGTGAGGTAGGGAAAAAGCCTGTGAGAATTTCACACCAGATTCCTTCATGCGAAGTTTAAGTCGGTTTTTATGCGCGCTATAATACGGATGCCTGGTGGCGTGTAATTTGGACTTCCACTCCGATGGTACTTGGTTCTTGGTTGGTTGGTAAAAAGAACTCCCATTTGTTTGAAGTTTCTGCAATAACTTTTGAAATAAAAGGCACGATGATAAAGATTATTATTAAACGTCTAGATACGTTATGACGCATTATTTCGTGTTATATAATTTATATTTGAATTATGTTTTATTATTTATGAAACAACGTTAATAATGCACCGTGTTACATAATACATATTAAGTTTTATTTGTATAACAAGAAATACCATAGCCAGAGGGTAGTAATTCTCTCTTATTTAAACGGTGAATTTAAATTTGGAATATTACATCCGTTCACGTTACCGGCCCATAGGAGTTGTTGTCATACAAGCACTTAGAATTCTAACTTAAAGGAGACCTATCGATGCGTTCGATATAATTATGTAAGTGCTTGACCCGTCAGTGCAGTACGTAGTAGTAGTGGTCGGGGGTTCGATTCCCGTGTATAAAAACTTAAGCTCACGCCCGTAATTCCCGAAAAGGTAGGCAGAGGAGTATAGTACACTTGTTATGGAGTTTGGAGCACCTATGGAGTTTGCAACATCTATGGAGTTTCTTTCGCCGCTTCTTCTCCATAGCGAGGCATTTTTCCAAGCGGTGGTAGTTTCATCTTGACGTACAAAAAGTGTTATAATGAACCAATTTTGAATGAATCATATTTGAATTTGAATTTGTTACATCCACCGTTCACCATCAACGTTATTGAAAAGAAATAGATTGTGATCTTTTATATTTTCTCAATAGAATTAAAGAAATAACATCGACTGTATTTTTGGTAAGAAACTAAAACGTTTATGATACGTATTTATGTTACGATTTTCCATATCTTTTTTTATATCTTATCAAAACTTTTTTCCGTCGCTGAAGGTCGTCATCCTCGCAAAGGCTTGGCCACGCCCACTCATGTTTCATTGCACAGACCGTACGTGATCTTGGAACTTAGAAAGCTCAAATATCAAGAAGGAATTTTATTACCTATATTTACTTATGTACTCAATATTGAATGTACCTATACAAATACACAATAAAAATCGTAAGACATCTCCAGACACGGTCATCTGATCTCAAAGTGGGCTCGACGAAAGCCTGCGTATTACCACCGGTTTTCAAACAAAATACATATATTGATTTAGATATACATAAAATTTAATATGACTGCCTCGTTGGTCGTGTTGGTTGTAAGTGCGACTGCCGAACGGGAGGTCCTGGGTTCGATTCCCAGGTCGAGCACTACTAAAAATTTTCTAATTTACATTTTCTAGTAGTGTGCTCGGAGTATGGATAAGTGCCCAGTATATAATGAGGCAATAGGCTCACCACCTATTCCATCATGGGACTTAAAAGTAACTGGTGAAACGTGGGAATGTTCTACATTCCTCT
>DWFO01004458.1:0-11343 GCA_018246595.1 Mimoniades nurscia nurscia
CTAATCATATAGTACTATAATACATGGTGTAATTAACAAAAATACTTATTCAACACATTGCGTATTTGATTTTTTTTACTAGATCATTTACTGCCCACCAGTGGTCAGTTCTCGTAATAATGTAATTACACAATGTTTCAATTTTACGATTAACCACCTTATTGTACCGTGCGTATGTAATTGAAAACTAGTTATCAACTTGCAAATAAATAAATAAAAAAATCCTAATTGTGACAGCGTTCTGTTGGCTGTAAATTAATTACAAAATCGGTTATACTACATAATTCCCTTTCATAAATTGTCAATATGTATTAGTTGAATACAAATATTATTAAATTAAATATTAAATATTATTATTATTTAATAATTTTTTTCTAAGCGGTGCTTGCTGTCAATACATTGGGATCTTAGGTATCCGTTAGTCATTTATGAAAGGCGTGTCACTCGGCAAATAAATTCATGGCTACGTCGATGTAATTACCATAGTAACTTGACAAATATGTTATCACCACAGCCAAATTGGGGAGGCCCACGTTCACAGCTGGACATAGGACTCTCCAATTTGTTATAGGTACTTCAAAGCATTAAAAAACTAAACGTAACGGTTTATAGTGCGCCATAAAAAATAAGCATAATTACAGAAATGCATTTGAAAAAAAATACACACCAAAAAGCAACATACGAAACTGAATCAGAGGATTCCTTTGTTGAAATCTCATCAACATAATCTGATGAAACAAAAAAAAATCGACTCTCGTTTACGTCAGCCGAACAGCAGGAAGAGGAACACGCGGCATTCCAAAACAAATCGCAATTAAGACGTGCGGAACGCAATTAGAGCGAAACGAGCCGGACGCCGAAACTATTAACCGCGGACGAGCAAAAACTTTTACTGACAAAAATTTACAAGCTAAATATCTACATAACATCACGCCTGTAATGCCCAAAGAAGTAGACAGGGCAGTGTAGTATACTCCCATGTTTCGCCAGTTAAACTGTATATTCTGCTTCTATCTACTAATATGGCTTGTGAAAACTTATCAGGTTTCATATCGACTGTTATTCGTGTCAAATCTATTTTTCTGAAATTTTATATAAGAAAACACCGAAACACCGGCCAGTCAAATTGCACCAGCTTACACAATTAATTTAAATCTATACAGGAAGGCGAAAGTAGTAAATTTTATCGCGATAAAGTAATATACCGCAATCGTTACTAGAATAAGAGAATATTAAAAATAATGAGGTCAGTCAGAAAACGATCAATACACTTATTCGATTGAACGGCAAATGGTCCATAAAAATCATTTATTTTATTGGCAAAGTGGTCATCCATTTCGTTAACGTTGCCAAATATAATTTTTATTCTATGATTGGTTGTATTATTATATGTTATACGTTCTCACAACAAACGCTTATGAATTATGCCTTCTTAGTTAATAAAGTGATAAATATAAAATAAAATAGCATTTTATATTATAATAACTTAACAATATATCTATTAAAAACATGATTATTCAAATCTTATGATTAATATTATTCGTAACAACTGAAAACAAGTGGGTATAATTGTAGATTTTTCTGTCTGTGGCCAGCTCTGGGATCTTAAGATGTAGCAGATCGAACAATCACGAAGAAATTACGAAAACCGCCTTGTTCATATCGTTAAAATTTACTGCCACTGCCATGTTACTTTTATTAGGTATATTGGTGTAACAACTGTTTATAAACGCCATAACGAGGCTGCTCTTATTCTTACCAAAACAAATATCAACCGACTATACGTTAATGTAACATATTGAAAAAATATTTACACAGCTACGGAATATTGTTACTACAGCTATTGTTAGATTGTTAAAAATACTTAGTTCTGAAAAAATTGACAAAAAATTGCACTGTAAATGATAATATGACACACTAAAAATAAAAAAAAGTAACATCCACTCTGTTATCCCCCAAGAGGTAGACACAGGGGTGTGGTACAGTACACACCCACCTTCCAACGGTTACGTTTACGTCCGACCACGGAATAGGAGCAGAGCCTATTGTTACACACCGAGCACACATAAAGACTCTGAACCAGTACTAGAAATTTTAACGAGTAAAATTCTAAGTTCCAATCAAATTGTACCCGACCTGGGATATGAACGCAGGACCTCCCGATCAACAGTCACGCTTGCAACCACTCGACAAACGAGGTAGTCATTAGTAACAATCATACAAGTAATAACCAAAACCTATGCCAAAAGCTGGTGGACGCTGGTAACTTATACATACATATATAAATAAGATGAAAGTAAACCATGAAGTCAATACTCACCTAATAATTTGTATCATCACACAGAACGTAGAATTTTGTGAATAAATCCGTGGTAAAAGCTTGCGGTGACTCCCAATAAGAGACGTAGAAAACGCTTCAAAAACACCCTATCTAAATACCGTTAATTCGGTTCCTTGTATATTTTGTACTTATGTTTACTAAATAAGAGCACTTCTTTATCACTTTGCAAAAATTCGGACTGTTCGTCTACGAAAATAAAAATACTTTAAAATTTCCTTTTGGTATAAAACTCTTCAATATACATGCACTTCTATTAAACAGTTAAAAAACCGTTAGAATTCAAATATCAAAAAACATTCCATAGCCACAAAACATGTTCGTTTTTTTTATTGGTCGAGACTTTTTATAACCATCACTGGTAGGAATAAAGTTATGCGGGTTCTACACAAAGTCTTTATGTTTGAATGTAAAAGTCAAGCCGATACAAGGACAGGATCATGCCGAAGATAAAGGAAAATAAAGTGTTGAATTTGAAAATGGGAGTACAGCGGTACACGCCATATAGCAGACTTGCATACAAGAAATTTTCTGGTGTAAATTCTGTTATGTATATTATTGCAATTAAATTCATGAGTGATTTCAAATTAAACTCCAGGTCTATTGTTTACTTTGACTTTTAGTTTGCGAGCTACGGACTATAATTAAACCGATGTCGACGAAAACATTAGCAGACAAACCGTCTGCTCTTGAAAAGGTTCATTAAACTTTAAATTTCATTTACTGCAACAACTGTTGATAAATTTTTACGAGACAAGAATTGGACACTTGCCATTGTTAGCAATTGCGTAAATGATACGAACTAAGTACATATACTCAATTTTAACACTATGAGTCAAGAGGAAACGGTGGATTAGATGTACCCCGGAAAGAATAACATAAGCGCAAAAACCTAGACATTCGCACAAAGGAAAATTGGGTAATTTAAAAACTCGATTGCAAGTTTCAGTTAGATAAGAGAATTCACGTCGATACACACGTAAAAAACTTGGCAATGGAGTCACGTTCGTGAAATGAAACCAAGCGTGCAACAAGTGGTAAGAAAACGCGGACGAAAACTGAACGTAAGAATTTATTTGGCGAGATCGAAACGGACTAGCCGCGACTTGGGCATTCACATGTTTTGTGTATGCAGCGGTGTCGAAACAACAACAATATGGCTACGATGCAATTAAAAAGGCGCCTTGATAAGTTAAATGGATTCAATAAAAACTCCGCTTCTCAAGTGGTTGTAAAGGGTCGAAAAGTAGTTGTTGGCAATAAAGATAACGAACTGATCTTGTGTATGAAGTGCATGCGAGGTCGTTCGGTCACGTTAGGTGGAAGGAAGCTGTTGGTTTCGATGAATATGACGCTACGATGATTTAAATGTGATATACGTGAATGTGCGAAATACATGTTATATTGAATGTTCGCGCCATGTGGTCTGCTCAGTAAATGTCTCGGTCGACTAGATATGCTAATTAAGATAGTGAGCAAAGCTTTACAAGGCATGTGCAGTATTCGATTAACCTCGAAACTGAAAGTTACAGGCTGCATTGATAGTTTTAAACGGTCAAGGTGAATAGGTTTAGCGAACACTTTGACCAGAAATATTTGAGTATAAACCTGCCCTCATCAAAAAACAATACACTAACAACATTTATATTATGACACATTATATACGGTGAATAATTTTAGATTATAAGGAACAAAAAGGCGAATGACTCCAAACCAGACGTAGCCTTGGGTGAAGTTATAAAGGCAGATGCGTCAGATTTCGTTCAGAAGAAAGACGCCCGCATACGTAACTCAGGATAACCACAACCGAACGATCCGCATTCGCAAACTGGTTTCGTGCACTATTATTATTAAGGGCTCGCGCCAATATACGGGGAGAAACGTACATTAGCACAACACAGTTAACAAAGCAACGAGAAATCCAAAACTAAGAATGTAAGTTAAATGCAGTTATATACCAAAAGGACACGACACGCAAGATGCATCAATATCACACAATGTCCCGTTTTATATACTCCTAGTTATTCATTGTCACTTATTCCATGCAAGCACTAGCACATCCATTTGTAAAGGCACTGTCTAAATTGTAAAACTAAGTGGAAAAAACAGTTTCAAAATTGTTAAAATAAATTCACGAGTTGAGCGTAACGAACTGTCTGCATGAGTCGGCCATGCGCTAAGCCGGCGACTTGCAAACTGTTCCGTTTGGTTTCGAAGTGAACATCAACCGACGGCACGCGGGCGCCCTCCTCTCCATCTCCCTCACTTAGTGTAAATATACAAAGAGTGAAAGAGACGCAAGATATTCTCGCATTGTGGACGTGTTATCGCAGGTTAAACTTTACAGCGACGTGAATATTTTCTGAGTATTAGTTAGAAAGGAACGGAACTATAATATTTTTTTGTATTATTGGCAAGTCTTTTTCGGTTCATGTCGAATTTTTAAATGAGTTTTAGGCTTCTATTTTTGTTATCGGGCGATCGGGCGGAACAAGAGGCGCGAGACAACAATGTTGATATCTGTAGCCGAGAAGGAAGTACAGCGACTTGCGACCAGGGATTCTAAGAAGTTTGGTTAAATTTAACATGTGCCCGGAGACAGCAACCAATAATGGATTTTAGTAGCTCAAGGCTATTCAAGAGGGTTTATCTGTAATCGAATCACTAATTTATTCCTTCAAAGTTGTTCCAGCAGTCTACAACTTATAATATCATGAGAATTACAAGATACTACTATTTGGTATTAGATCTCGATAGTCATATACAAGATTAATTTACATACCGCCTTAACTCGTGCGTTTTGTCAGAATAGGTCGACTAGGATTGGACCAAACCAAGGTCCTTAATCCTCACTAAAATCAGCGGTAGCTCATAAAGAACGATCTCCATAAGGTTCATTCCGAAATAATACACAATGATTAAGCAGGTGCATAACGTAACCATTATATTATCTTAATTTATACACTTACTCACAATACACTTCCTAATCAAATATTTACATGAATAAACAAGTATTAAAATTGACCCAATCAATTTAAAGACAATCTTCGTAATAATGAAATCACCGAACAATAAAATGAACATAAGAAGAGGACAAACGACGAAAGAAGACAATCTACTAGAATGAAACCTTAAAAATTATCGAAGGGTGGAATTTTAAGTACCTACTCCATGTGAGTATTTGTGCGAAAGTAACATGGTTTGAAATATTACACAGTGTTTGCATGTACGAATACGTATACACAATGGTGATATGAAAATACTGTCTAAAAACCAGCACACCATTATCGGGATTTATCTGTAGGTGACGATGATCGTTAATCATAAGGAGAGGTCCTTGTCGTTGAGACAATTGGATGGCTAAATTAAATTAAGAATGTAATGAAAAATGATTAAATATAACCCTAGGGGAATCAGAAGTCTTGAAAACGGTGTAATTTATTAAGAGACGATAGAAAGAGAGAAATGGAGAAGAAACATGTCAGGTTGAAAGATTGGAGATAATTTTCACTCGGTACTCTTTGCTTTTTGTATAAGGTCTCTTTCTGGTGAGAAGATTTCACGATAATAATAATATGTAGATACAATTCACATCGCTTAGTATTAAACTAACTAAGAAAATTCGATGTACCAATTTATGCAGAGTGAGTTATTTTAACGAATATTTGCAATTTTAATCAGGCTCGTTTTTATAAACATCAACACTGGCATTTCTGGCTTTGTCCTCCACCTGTTTTTATTACGTGCCCTGCAATTGCCTTTAAGCAAATGATACCTATGGCCTGTAATTTTTAACGCGCAGTATTTAGGCGGGTCTTGCAACACGCCCTCGCAACATTATTGCTATAAGTGGCCCCGCTCATCCAAAGTTGGCCTCAATTCACCAACGCTATCTAAAGAGATCTCGTATCGATCATATCGCATATCAAAAATGACGTCCCGAAACCCACTTCACAATTGTATCATCCAGTCGATATCATTATAGAATAATTTTCAAGATACAATTTACATAATCCTCTCCGGCATGTTACGAAATATCGTCAAATCTGTGTCTAATTAAAGATTTACATTCAATTTTAATCAGACCACCAATAGAGTGTAACTTGTATAAACGTCAGTAATAGCAACACATAATACATTTCATAATAGCTCATTACTTCCGTAATGTTCACAGATGCTTATCTTGCAAGAATCTTTTGCAATATAGGCATAGTTTTATCTTGACACTCCAAATCAGTTTATATAAATTAATTAAAAGAAAAATATTCAGCTTATGTAGTCACAGGAATGCAGGTAACAATCAAATTAACAAGGAACCAATCCCCAGAAATACCACAAAAAAATTATGAGGTAGGTACATGCATTTGGGTACTGTACAAATCTTATGTAAATGTTTATAGCGAAGCCTGTATCAGGCAATTAATTCATAAGCAGCAACTACAGTTGTCTCAGGCAAAAAGCGTAACGGAGACAAAGATGAAGGTAATTGGATATTCGACATGCGTATACTTTCTCCGACAACATGTCGGCCATATCTTCGAAGTAAATAGGCTCTGTCGGACAAAAGATGATCGGATTCTTCACACGGGACTCAAGTGCTATAATGAAATATAAATTATAATGTGTTATAAGTTGGTTGTTCGCCGTATCGCGCGAACTGTCTCGGCACGGCTAGATGTCCTGGCCGCCTACGAGCAGCAGCGTAGGTAGTGTAAGAAGCCGTTCTCTACGATTCCTGACCCGTATGCCCAGCGTAGGGTTTATGAGCAAAAACTCCCCAGGCAACGTGTGTGTTTGGTGGAAAGCTATAATCATTGTGACATTTTGCTATAGCGATATGAATTTAACCGATTACCTCATGTGTTTATTGCATAGGGTATCGACGCTTATTTCAGGTTTCAAAATTGCCATGATTAATAATTTTTTTCTTTCTTAGGGCCGCGAAAAACAAAACAAACGCATCCATTAAAAATTAGTAATACTTAAATGTGACCTTTCCCCGGAACTAATTTGTACACGAACAATAGACGCAATGGAAAGATTAAAAGAGGTACTTTAGGTTAACAAAGCCATAATAGATATGCGGCGACATTCAAAATCATGTACTTTCTAACAATGGGAGCAAAACATCATTGTACAAAAGATTGATGCTCACAGTCGAATCTGGACCGAGAGTATAAAGCAATGGGCTGATTTAGGAAAAATGGTACTGACTTTCACTCGGCCCTACGCGCCCGCGAACCGTGTCACATTAGGGACATTTCTCTTTTTTTTTTCAAATCTATATCTAATGACACCTATCGATCAGGTATCTCGGATATAGATTGTGAAGAAAACGATATTACAATTAAGAGAACAATCTACTTATAAAATTAAATTTAATGTTTTAACGAATTCACTGTTTAATAAAGTAATTATCAGTTTCGCGTCCGTTCGGCATCTGATCAAATTAATCGTTCAATTAACTGTTGCTACTTCAATTACAATAATGTTATACATTTCAGGGTCCACTGATATTATAAATTTTTATGTAGATACCTGTTATTTTTTCTCGACAAAACCGCTGTATTGCTTCAGACCAAATTTGGCGACAGTTTAGTCGTCGAAAGAACAGAAAGACGAAAAGAAAGAGACTATGGTTAATTATTTGATTTTATGCAGGAGCAGATCGCGGGATCAACCAGTATAAAATAAGACTGATTTAGAAAATTGAAAATCAGTCAGTTCAAAGTAACATTTTAACTGTTTCTTCCGTTAAGCACAATAGCCGATACTAATTCGTGATCATGTTAAGTACTAATACAAGGAAATACATATAAACTGGCAAACTTTATACATTTTTTTTTGTTATTTCTCATATTTCATTCACACACCGCATACAAATATCAAATGTCCCATCCTTCCGGCCTTGTCTCATCAATCACTGTCAATTTATTAATAAGATGTACACGAGAGGCCGAGGTTTTGCCCAGAAACACATGAGCAATGCAAGTTTTTGATTTAATATCTGAACGTAATGAGTGTTGCATTATTTCTTGCAATGATTTATTTATATGGTGTTACTTTCCTTTTCATCAAAAACATCCAAAAATGGATCCCAAATTTATTTTTTTGTTGAAAAACACGTATTTACCGTCTTTCAAAATTGTCTACAATAGATCCAAAACTCTATACACTGAATTTAACTTAATTCCACCTTATAAACATTACAGCAAGCACTTTTACAAAATGTTACATGACAAAGACTTTGAGTGATCATGAAAAATCGTCCACAATTTAGCACAACGATAAAAATAATCGGTTTTTAACGAGATAAAGATTTTAACAATTGCGCAATATGTTATTTCGATTTAAATGGAAAGTGAACGTGTGATATTAATAAGGCATGCGCGAAAAAACCTGTCATATACGTCCGATAGTATAACATCGCGTTGAGTGTTATCGCATGATGCGAATGATAAACCAGTTAATAATCTCCATAGCAGGTTTAATAGCGAAGAAAAAAACCAGCGTTTGAATTTCACTACCACTGATAGGAGGTTGTTACTACTAGCACATGTCATTCCATTGCCTTATATGTAATATAAAAATATGTATTATTTAATACTTGACCATTTTATTACATATGACACGGCTTCTCCAGCTTTTCCATCTGCAGCGAAATCGCGGCGGATACTCTTCTGCTACCTCGCTGCAATCGGATTTAAGCATAAGCTTAAAAGGACCTCCTGTAGGTCCGAAACTTGTCGGGCCGTCTTGAAAAAACATCCGCTAGGCAAACCGTATCATACATAATACTGTGTATAAACACTACCGAAGCTTTTGGCAGTAATAGTCTTATACATTACGAAGAGAATGTGAATAACTAGCAATGGTTCGAATATCTTCCTCCGACTCGGAAATTTTAGACCTCGAATCGAATCAACGAAGAAAAACATTGTGAAGGAAGGTGTAACCTTAAACTTCTGGTACAATATTTTCTCAGACGTATATACTCGTACATAGTTTGATAGCCAGCCTGCATTCTTTTTGTGAGATGAACCACATGTCCAATAATGCAACACTAAAGAGTTGACAATGATGACGCAAGAGGATTTTAGTTTGTTAACAAACAATTCCAAATAAGCATTCGTAGTATCTCATACATCGGTATTTGCAAGTTAAACACAGAGACTGGAAAAAGCAGTCTAAAAATTAGACACTACATCACACATTCCGGTACATTTCTTTCACTGAACTATTAAAATAATAACTGACATTCTTAATAGAAATATAACAATAGCAAACTCATTAGCCCCAATCCATTATCGAAATGGAGAGCTATAATACATATATCAAATTAATTACCGTTTGATGAAGATAAAACACAATGACGGCAAAAGGTAACTAACTATCCTTCCTTAAACAGTGTAATGGACGTTATCTGTTCATTTATATCGAGTTACAATTACTCTTCGCTTCCTCGAGCCGAACGCATTGCGTAGGCGTTTCCGTATTGCGGATGGATGGTGGATGCTCAGCGCTCCACAGACCGTACATCGCGGCAATGCGACAATGAGCATCTTATGACTTGTGTATTTGGGCAAAAAGTTCTCAATCACTTGCGTTTACAAAATTTGGAGCATCATCAAAATATATACCGATTTAGAATTATCAAATACGGTTTTCATCCGAGGACCGCCTTCATGAACTTCGGTTTGGTGTAAAACTACTGGGACTATCTCTAAGAAACAAACGCGACTTAAGCCTATACCTAATTTAATCAGGAAACGTTTAACAGTAAAATTCTCAGGACGGGTCGTTAGCATACCATTTAATTTTCATTGCGAATAAAACTCAAATAGATTATTAAGATGTAACTCGAAGTCAATTTAACATATAGTCTAGACTCAATTAAGTGCATCTCGTCTCAGGTACTGGTATAAGTATCCGGCTATCAACAGCCTCCCAGGCGGAAACCAGTACCCAGCGATGCTAAAGTACCTATGTATAAACAGTAGGGTTGGATGAACAAACAACTCTAATATTGTAAACGTAATATCGTAAAACGCAGCGTAAAGGTAATTCTAGATAATAAGTTCAATTTATAAGTTATAGTCTTGTAGGTACTAATTTCGTACGATTAAAGGCACAGCTAATGGCTAATTAGCGTGACAGATATTTTATAACCGAAGGCTATCATAAGTAAGGTATGATCTGAAGACAAAACATATTCATCTATAGTCACTGTTATTCCGTATTTTATTACTGTTATTTTAACTAATTATTCATATACGTGCATCCTAAATATTCACGATCACTTGGGCTGATCAGTAGAATATGACATGTCGTTTTAACTCGCAAGTTTAAACAACTCCTAAACAAAACAAGCGTACGTAAAAAAATTATTCATTTAAGTATTAATTAATAAATCACATTACGAAAGAAAAACACTATTTTGAATCAGTTCGTCTGCATATCATTACATTGACATCTCTATTCAACGTCCGATCTGTGGCACGAACGGTATTACAGATCAGCCATATGGAAAATTGCAACTTTCTCGAATGCTCCACGTACCGATCGTGTCATATTACACCTTACTTGTCAGAACTTATATTATAAAACCATTAGAGTAAATGAAAACTTTAGAGGCATTTAAGAAACTGTGTGACTGCCTCGTTGGTCCAGTGGTAACAAGCGCGACTACTTAACAAGAGGTCCTGGGTTCAATCTTTAGGTTGGGTACAGTATTGAATTTTTCTATGGAGAAATTCCCAGTACTATCGAGCTTGGACTACATTCTGGAACGCACCCCAAATTCCCTTATTCCATTTGGGTCCTATAACATGCCTAATTGGTGAATAGCTGCTGTACTTACTATGCCTACTTTCCAAACCCCTTCCATGAAATACAAGCATGATGTTATATTATAGATAACTGTATGGCACTGCCTCGTTGGTCGTGTTTGTTGCAAGTGCGACTGCCGATCAGGAGGTCCCGGGTTCGATTCCCGGGTCGAACAC
>DWFO01004459.1:0-11342 GCA_018246595.1 Mimoniades nurscia nurscia
TCGTGGTGGTGGTGGTGCTGGCGCCGGTCCAGCAGCGCGGCGGCCGCCAGCGCGCGGTGCTCGCCCCAGCGCGCGCCGCACACGGCCCACTCGCACAGCACGCGCACCACCGCGTACGAGCACGCCCACTCCTGCGCGTCACGCCCTCATGTTTAAAGCTAATATTATCATCGAGAGTCGATTTCTCCGGAGCGAAGGTACCGCCCGACCCGTTGCCCCAGAACGGCTCCGACATCCAGCTCAGACACTTTTAGCACGAGCACAAAATTAGTTCTATGTCTGTGCGTAAAAGATACAGAGATACACAAATAGACACAACTAAATATGTAGTCTTGCATTCAATTGGTTACCATGGCACAATCTCCGCTTAGTTTTTGACCTTACGTGCCTCAAGAAATTTATTATAATTATTTATTTTTCAAATATTATTTGTATTATATTTTGCTGTAGCTATACCTAATATTATATTGGAAATACATATATCAGCGAAAAAACTATTGTCTGTAACTTATCAAGTCTGACATTTAAGTATTTAACATTCCATTGTCCCGATTTCACCCTGGATGAAGGTTACAAACAATTATTGTACAATCCAATTGCATAGCAATACTTACCGGATCTTTGGGGTCTTGATTGGAGTCCTTGGATGGAGGGGTGCAATTGGCGAACACCTCTTTGTAGAGTGTGTCCAAATTGTTATTTGTGTCGACGCGGTCGAAGCAATGTCTGTCTAACGCTTCCAAGACCGCAAGCACACGAGCTGCATGTGAAAGATACAAACACATCCTCATCACCATCATGATAAAATTACATCATTAAAGGATAAAAGTACATAATATGTATACAGTAATTCTGTTACAGATTACAATGTAAAAAGGATGATATTTATATCTTGTTATATTTATATTTTAACTGCCTCTTTCGTCAAATGGTTGCAAGTGTGGCTGCTGATCAAGAGATCGTTGGTTCTATGTTTAGGTGGAACTATGTAAGATTTGTACCCAATTTGTATTCATGGGCCTATTTAATTTGGTGGATGGAAACTGGGGAATTGTAACTGGGGAATTGTAACTGGGGAACTGTAACTGGGGAATTGTATACGGCGCTCTTCTACCTACCCATCGGGGTAATAGAAGATTGATATTATAAAATTATAATACAAGCAAAGCTTACCTTGGGAACTAGTTTGCCATTTATCAGTGCACCATTTGCTTTCTGCTTTTTTACTTCTAGCGGAAATTTCTTGTTCAGCTTCATACACCTAACATTAAATATGTTATTCATACATGCAAATTGAATATAAAACTCTTAAGCATATTCTTTTTTATTTCTTTAGCTTTTTTTAATATTACCCGACTTACAAATTGAAATTATACTCTGTGGCTACATACATATATGTACTAACCATCTTTCTATGCTCCTCCGTGATGGCGGAGTCCATGTGCGGCATGGGCAGCGACGATGGTGGTACTGGTAGGAGGTCCAGGGGAGACCCTTGCAATGATGACCCACATCCCGACCACACCATAGCTGTGGGGCACTCAATGCAGATAATCTGCAAAGGATTGCTTTTTGTACTTGTTCAAAACATAATATGTGCTCATAGATACTTCTCAATGTAGAAATTGAACAAAATCAACTCATTTAACAATCCATTGGCATGTTGGTATGCATAGTTTATCAACTTCACAAACTAAATACAATATTAAAACAAACATTTTTCAGAGTGGGAGGCTGATTTGGAAAACACTAGGTTATATAATTGGTATAATTAACGATTAGAATACCTGTAAAATAGTAGCCAACTGTATAATGACATCTCTATGGTAGGCACAGTTAAGTATTTCCCCAAACCCAACTTGCACCGGATTCAGAGCTGCGGCGATCACAGTATTAAGTGTGCCTTTGGTGTCTCTTGGTGGAGTGCCATTTTCTTCTTTCACTTGGACATCCATTGGTTGGGCAGGGTTGGGAGTGCCCAATGGGTTTGGGGTACCCAGTGAGTGGTGAGGGTTCGGTGTGCCCAGAGAGTGATTCGGGTTTGGTGTCCCTTGGTTCTGATCAGCGGGAGTTCCCGAGCGCTTTATCTGTGCGACATTTGGCTTAACATCCCCATTTCCTTCCGGCGCCGGCGACATTGGTGCCCCAGTGATTTCTGCGAAATACAGCAATTTTATATATGTAATGACTGTTATCAAAAAAGCTGAACGAAAGAAAATAAGTTCTTACATATGGGCCTTTAGCATTAGCCAAAAAAATTAAAAATTTCAAAAAGGCACCAAACTAACGGTACATTCAAGCAATAACACATAAATAAAAAATATATATCGTAATAATAAAACTCATTTATTTATTCTATTGTTACATCTATAATCTAGGTAGTATCAAACCTTGGCGATGCTGAGATAAGTGGCAGTAGATGGTTACAATAAAAACACACAGTCTCATTTTTTACGGGAACATTAAAAAATCATTTAAATATCAGCAAGTGGATTGTCATTTGGTTAAACAATCAAGTATTGAGTTTCATTAAATCTATACAAACCTCCATTCCTATCAGTGGTCTTGTTAAATACTGCGGGTTGGTTGAGAGCGCGGAGGGTAGAGTCGGAGAGCACTGAGCATATGGCGGCAGCTTTCTTTGCACAGCTGGTCGCCAGCCGCCGCGACAGGCTCTCGCAGCAAACGAATTCGCACATGTACTGCAAGGCGAGGGGTAAGAATAGTCTGAAAGGTATAAGACAAATAAATTAGTAAAATGACCAAAAATCGACTTATCACTTGCGAAAAATGTACTGTCCCTCTCACCATCTGACTTACCACCGCTTACAAACCTTAAATTATACATACACACATACATACATATCTCCAAGCCAGGTCCCCTACGGGGTAGGCAGACAGCACCAAGTGCCAAATATCTGTATCCTTACAGACCTGCCGCTCTTCTTCTACATTCATTACTTTCTTCATACATGCACATCGGTTTCAGAAACTTCTGATTCCTCCATTATCCAGTATCTGACCTATTTGATCCAGATAGGTGCGATTTGGCCTTCCTCGGCACCTGCGCCCGTCAAATTAAATTATGAACCTTAAACAAACCTTAATAGTCCATCATCGGGTGGTCTTTTATCCAGCAACTCTATGATCCAGGTTAGAAAGTCGTGTCTGTCAAGGAGACCCTCATCCAAGAGGTATCGGGCAAGGCGGCAGCAGTAGTTCCAATATTTTAAAGCTTGCCGCCAATCTGTGCTCTCTCCAGACCCAGGGGTTGAAGAACCTAGAGCTAAAATATAGGCAAATATATTCATTATTTTTCAAGATAAATTACCACATTACTATTCTAGTATAGACTTATTGAAATAAATTATATATTTTATTGTTAAACAAGTGTTTATATACACATGATTATATAGGATTTCATATAGGTATGAAACTAGTCAGGCTGTTACCACAAAAACACATGTGACTTAACCTGGTACATATTTAAATGTAAATTATATATTTTGAACTTCCTTGCTGTCTTTGAGAAACACATAAAAACTTGTATATGGATTATACATTTTGTTTCTATATTATTCCAAATCGCAATAATATATGTCAGATGATACAATTTAAACATTCAGTTTACCAGAATTGCCAGGTGAATGCATGGAATTTGGCACAGTAGAGCTGTTTGGTGTCGATCCCCCTGGTGGGTTGCCTGAAGAGTTATGACTTGGAGTGCCTTGTCCTGAAAAATTTAACATGCATGCAGATGTTGTAATATTAAAGTTATCAGCCCTGAATCACTATAACATTGAGTAGTTAGAATTAGAACAAGTTATTGTTCACAATTGAATGGACATGTGGTAAGATCAAATTGTCAGATAAAACATGCTGAATAGTAATATGACTATGTGACATAATTTGTTGAATGTTAGAGTCAAATGTCTAGTATTATAGTGTTATATTCAGGACTGTAAGGAGGGATATTTGGCATTCTGTGCTCTCTACCTAGCCTGCAAAGGATATAGTGGAACAGTACATAAATGTGAGACAGGATTGAACTGAAATGTAAGAATCTATGGGTACCTGATAAAGAAGGTGGTGTCTTATCTGATATGTTTCCGGGCACTGCATTCTGATAATATTCTGATAGTTTTGGTATTTGATCTTTGAGGAACTTTATCAACGTTGTAGTCCACTCTGTGAAGGGTAAAAAGGTTTCACGTGAAGGAAATGAGGTGGATTAAACAAGTCTACATATCACAATAAAAAGCAGTTAATTTGTATTGCATTTATAATTTAAATAAAATTGCTTTGATATTTTTACACTGCTGTATGCCTTTAATTACTTTGCATAAAAGTCGGGAAATATGACGACCAACTTTTATTTCAAAAACGTAACTTAAACGTGGGAGTGTTTTGCATTCCTCCGCCTACCTTTTATTTCAATCTACATATATATAGCAAGTCAGTGTCTAGAAAGTTTTTAAACCTCCTTTAATCACCCAACATTGTTTATCACTGATATTGAATTTCGTTATAAATAATCTGTTACCAAAACTTGGCTGCACATATGTGCACACATTCAATTCAAATTCAAATTTTATTTACTCAAAACAGGTCCATTGGAACACTTTTTTGAAATTTGGAAATGAAACTACTGCTGTTTCGGAAAAGGCCTTGCTATGGAGAAGAAGTAGCGAAAGGAACTCAACGGGTGTGCCTATAAATGCATCTTTTAAAATAATTACATACTTACATTAGAATATTACAATATGAGCTAATTTAGTGGAGCTGGAGGTACATCACACCAAGCATGTTTATCATTTAAGTAATCATTTACCTTGTAACTTGTAATACATTTTTTACAGAGCTGCTTTAATAATGGATTTAAAGTTTTTATGTGAAAGATTGATAAAATCTTTTGGTATTATAACGTAACTTCACGCCTGTAATCCCCGAAGAGGTAGGCAGAGGAATGCAGAACATTCCCACATTTCACCAGTTATGTTTATGTCCCACTATGGAATAGATGGTGCGCCTAATGCCATGCATCGGGCAAATATCCAGACTCCGAACCACTACTAGAAAATCTAAATTAGAAAATTTTGTAGTGTTCGACCTGGGACTCGAACCCGGGACCTCCCGATCGGCAGTTGCACTTGCAACAAACACGACCAACGAGGCAGCAGGCATATTAGACAATATTTTTAATTTATCAATGTCAACATTTTAAGTTACTTTCAAGTTAAAAAAGTTTTATAAAAAAAATCTTTTGGTATTATAGTTTTAGAATATAATGATAGTTTGTAATTTTTTAATGTTTATTATCGTATTACATTGAGTGCTGATAGCTTTAGAATATAATGCATTTTGTAATAAATTTAATATATTTACCTGTAGTGGGATCTGGAAGCTGTCTCTTCTTTATCTTGGCCTCAGAAACTGCTACAGTGTAGGCGGAGCTGAGCTTTATGAACCATGCTGCTCTCGGCATTGTCACTTGAAACTCAGTGAGTGTTGTGAATATCTCCTCTTTTTTGTTGAAGTTCGGCGCTTTTTTTGCGAGTTGTGCTAAAGGTTTACTCCCTGTAGAAGTTGAAACTAATATTTCGAACAGCAGTCAAGCTTCTAACCATTCTACCAACCCTACAGTACCTTATAAATTTAGTAATATGAAACATAATAATCATTAAGTAGACCATTCTGTTTAGTTCAAATAGAAATAAATTCTCTCCTCAAGTGTTGCAAATGCCCATAGGCGACAGTGACCACATACCATCAGATGTCCCATTTGCCAGGGATAATATAAAAAAGGCTGTTTTTACTACCTCCCTTAATATTAAATATGGTATAATATTTTTGTCACAACCTGCTAAGTCCTTGAACCAAGCTTCAATTTGAGCTTTCGTACGAGCCGTTGCTGGCCAGAAATTATCTTTAGGATTCACTTGTTGACGCTTCCTACCACAATCAGGCAGTGTGTTCAGCTCCTCTTTTTTGGACAGTATACCAGAAAAAAACTGTCCAATCTGTAAGAAAACATAAAACTCCATTATTCAGTTTTGTGTTAAGAGAAGTCATCCCATTAATGGATTACAATGCTGCATTATGTATTAAAATAACAGCTGATTTATTAACTCCTTAACCTGCTATATAAAAATTTGATTCATTAACAAATTAATTTAGTTTTATTATTCACCGACTACCACGTTAATTGAGTGTCTGCAAATGAGGCTGCCTATCAAGAGGTTCTGAGTTAGATCCCCACATTGGGTACTGTTATAAACTTGATATTTATAATTAATTTTCTAGTAGTGGCTAAGGGTCTGATACTACAAGACTAATTTGAAAAATTCTTTCACCATTAGAATCCTATATTGGCAAACAAACAATCAAATCAAAGCAGTTCTTTCTCAGGATACTAAGGCTTTTTCAGTCATATTCAGATTACACACACTTTCAAGAACATTCTAAAAATGACTCCTCAGGCGTGCACAATTCTTCTTGTTTTCTTTAAGAATTACTGCATGGGAGGCTTAGATACACAGGTATAAAACTTGGTAACGTGAATAGTGAATAATAGAGATATGCTAACAAAACCTCCAAAGTGGAAGTCTGGAATTTTAATTAATAGGCCATAATTTTAAAGTACTCAAAAAAGCTAGTAATACAAATGTGACCAACCTTTGAAGCAGAATAGTTGAAGTTTCTTGCAGTGCCAAATTCATCGCTGGATTGTGGTGTTGTCGAAAAACCTTGCTTCACGTTAGTGGATGTCAGCTCGTCTTCTTTCTGACGTGGCTCCTGTGGGTACACGTCGGGAGGCCCTAATCGTGGCCTCTTTAGAGGACGCTTCTCATACATTATCCCCATTGTGTCGGGATACGGATATTTATCTGAATTCACAAATCAACATAAGAAAACGTATCGCTGACTTCGGATACAGTATTGCACTCGAGTTATCTACTACTACCACTATTTACTCACCTTTCATTTAAAGTCTACTTAAAGAAATCATGATTACTCTAATTTGAACTGAAGGTAACTAAACCACAAAAGAATATTCAAATAGAGAATGGAATTTCGCCAATTCTCAAATAAACAATAAACCTGACGTTTAATTTTGATTGCTACGCTATCTGTCTGATGGATTTTTAAAGAATACCAAAAAAGCGTACAGCTTAGCAATTTGATCCACCTTCTTAGCAAAGTGCAAGTATCCACAAATGGCTATTATGGTGACTGTGAAAGAAAAAAATCTATTTAGAATGTTTTTGATTAGTTAAAGTTAGGTATATTGAATGTGTAATTATTCTACAAAATATTGAAATATAATTTCTAAAGTGTTGCAATGTATTTACTGGCAATCCTGATAATCATTGTCAATTGAAAAATATTTCATTCGTTTTGCTAACTTATTGTTCACCAAAGGGATATGTTTTTCTGATTCTTAAAGTAATGGAGTAAAGTTTACTTTTGCGTATTATACGAGGTTATAAATTTTACTGACTTGGCCTGTTTGGTGGTATACTTTAATTTTACGTACTTTGTAATGTATTGTAATGTCAATTTGTTATCCATAATTTATATACGGATACTTGGACAAATATTAAATAGTCACATACGTCTTTGATAATTTACAATTAGATTTGCAATGCCACCTAATAAAGCACAAGAAAAATCGACGAAACAAGGAAGCTCTAAAAGCGGTTCAAAAGGTTAGTTTTAATGAAAATCAAAAGTGTTTTTGGAATATATCAGGAATTTCTTAGTTGTATTTAATTTTATATTGCAACCAATTGTTCTAATTTACCTTAATATAAGGAATGTTTTTGAGTATTACTGCAATAATCAGTATTTATTTTGATACCTTTTTTTAAATTTAGAACAGCCAGCTGCACCAAAAGAGAAAAAAGGTGGAACGGCTGTCAAAGTACGTCACATATTGTGTGAAAAACAGTCAAAGTGTCTGGAGGCTTTAGAAAAATTGAAAGCGGGGCAGAAGTTCCCTGATGTAGCCGCGGCATACAGTGAAGATAAAGCACGGCAAGGCGGGGACCTTGGCTGGATGACCCGAGGCTCCATGGTTGGTCCTTTTCAGGATGCAGCTTTCGCCTTGCCGATATCGTCAGTTAACAATACTGTGTACACAAACCCACCTGTGAAAACAAAATTTGGCTACCACATTATTATGGTCGAAGGGAAAAAATGAATGAAATGGTGTTTGAATTTGAATACTTTTGGGCGATACTTTTGTTGTTTATTATGGAACGGATATGTTGTCTACAGGAACAATTTGACAAAGACTTCACTATACTGCCAGATTCTCGTACATCTGATGCTTCTTTGATTTTGGACATAGAAGATTTTGCTAATCAGGAGTATGTTTTTTAATTAAAAATCACTTAACTAATCTGTCAATTCATGTAACTGGTTTTCATTCATAACTTTATTGGAAATAAAAAAATGCATTTTTGAAATTATAGTCAATTGATTATAGTATGATCTTTATACTGGCCTATAGTTTAAGATAGCAAGATGGCCATAAAACTCGAAAAAGTGTATATATACAAAATACATGTACAATCAGCTGTCCCTGCTGGGCATGCAGGTAAATTATGATAATTTACCTGCATGCCCAGCATGGGGATTATGGGCAAAAATCCCTTAGGGGAGTTCTATGTCCAGCAGTGGACTTAGATAAGCCGGTGATGACCTACAAGACAAGTGCACTGCAACATTACTATGCTTAGTTACCATCAATACTCAACTTTGGTTAGTGATTGTGTGATTTGCGCTTTTGTTCATGATTGTTAATGAAATCAGATGAACTTGTTTAGTGAACTTGGCTAAGGTTCTCAAACTATAATATGTAAATTTAATCTGTTTTTGATTCTGTACTTAGTGATTAGTAATGCTTATAATGCTTATATCACATGTGTTTAGGCATTCCAGCCCTTTTAGCATATATGGACTATAATTTCAAGGCAGGAGTTACATGTTGACATAGAGAGGATATAGACGATTTGATATACTCAAGATGATTAATTGTTTCAGTGTTGGTCTGAAGTTAACTTTCTTGCGTCTGTATCGCCTGATGCATATAACGATGTTGCTAACATTAGTTTACTTCTGCAACATATGCCTATGGTTCATAATGATCAAGAAAGTGCCGTCGAATGCATTTAAATACACATTCAGACTGAGTATACCTTCTAGAGCTGAATAGAGTACTAAGAGTACTAAACTTCATATTTTTCATTGGTATACATAAATTAAATATGTTGTTATGAATTTGTTGTTTTATTTGTCAGTTAAGAAGTATGTATTCAGATAGTATTGGAAAATAATAGGTCTGGTAGTTGCACATGACAATTGAGCAAGTGGTACTAAATCTGCTTCAGGTATCTTCATCAGTTCAGGTTGTTGGATTCATGATTTGATGGTTTTTCTAATTTGAAATTCCTGGTATTAGTCCATAGGCTGGGTTTGTGTTTGATGTACAGCAGTAGGTTCACTTTATCCTCCATATGATGTATATATGTATAATAGTAGAAATTTGGGAGTACTATATGCCTACCTCTTTTGGGAAAATAATTATTGGGGAATAAAATGTTTTTTAAATTCTTAGCAATCACATATTGGTATTTTTATAAGTAATTTTATGGATTTTACTTTTTAGAATAGTCTGTCCTGTTTGTAATGACCAAGTATTCGAGTATTAGAAGGTTTTGGAGTACAACTAATATTTGATTTGGTACTAACTTGGATAACTCGAATTGAATAAGACTAGATAGGATGATTGAGGATTTTAGTTGGCTGATATGAAGGTAAACGCGAAGAACAATGAAGGCATACAATTTTTTTTCGGTCGTTTAACAAACGAGAATGACAAAACGAGATTTAACGGTAATGGCAAGTATCAATATTTGTCATGGTCGGACAGAACATTTTTGGAGCGGCATAAATATTTTAGACTGGATCCACTACTGGTCGTATACCCAAGGGTAGGCGTTTACCACATTCATGAATTCCAATGTATATCATGTTTTATCTTGTTGAATAGTATCAATGAATTCTAAAGGAATTAAATGTGGATGTATTAGATTGTACCTATCTAATCTGTATTTCATATAGGTATTAGAAAATGTGTTTAAAAGTTATTGAGATAATTTATTGAAGATTATTTAAAATAAAATATAATTATATTGAGTATTTTAAAATAATTTGGCTGAAAGCGGTAAAACATAAATTCGGTCCTCTTTTGATGTTACTTTGTCTGTTTTGTAACAGATAGTTACATTACAAGTAGGTGGATAAATTTTGTTTTGATATTTTGTTTTTTACCTTATTTAGTGAGGTATACAAGTCAAGTCAATGTATATAAGTCAAGTCTTAGCATGAATCATTAGCGAGTAAAGTAGTAGTTCGTAATCGTATCTTAAACGTCGAACTTTGTATGAAAATTGTACAGCGCACCTACTGGCCCTATCACGAACTAATTTTGGTAAAATGAAAGAAAAGCATGTTTTTCAGCAGTCTTTATTGACAGATATCAAATAATTATAATACAACACTCGAGCTGTCGTGATGGACCACTATTAATATTAAATACGGTAATAAATATAATGAGGTATAAGTTAGAGCAACGTAAATCTAAGACGGGTTTGTTATTTCACTACGGCTGATGACGTCACATACTTTAAAGTCTAAAGTTCTAAACGATAAATTTTTGGTCTCATGTTTCCATTAAAAATTTTAGTTCTCCGTCGACAATATTGACTTTTTGAATTTTACATATTAAGTTATTGGTCGGTTAAAATAATTTTATACTCTCAAGTTGGGATTGGTGTAGCGCACGTATTTGAGGAGGGCGTCGTTTTCCTCGCAGACGAAGGGTTTGCGGTGGTGGCAGGCCACGTCGTGCCAGTGGACACCGTCGTTGTAGAAATTGTTCAAAATCGCCACGCAGTGTTCAGCTGCGCCACCCTGGTGCAACTCCTGAAACGGAATAATAAATTAATAATAAGCAATTTCATTACGAATTGCAGTAAACTGATTTCGCTAACGGCTTGTGTCTTGAATTGTGTGCATTGGCACAGATCGGTTCGCTAGTTGACTGGACTGATATTTTTTTGTAGAACCTCATAATTGCTATACTTTCGTCATCATCATCATCAGCCTATTTCAGTCCACTGCTGGACATAGGTCTCCCCTGAGGGGTAACTCCCCACGCTGGGCATGCGGCTTGATGATCGCAGAGTACAGCTTCTCGAGCCGTCTACGCCGCTGCTAGGACATTTATCTGTGCCTAGGTAGACCGCGTCAAACCGCGATCTGCCAGCGCCGGG
>DWFO01004460.1:0-11340 GCA_018246595.1 Mimoniades nurscia nurscia
CTTTTAGCATTAAGTCCGCCTTTTTATCCTTTACTATTTTGTAAGGTGTAAATAAAGAATAAATAAATAAATAAATATATATATATTGAATCCCGAAAATTAATATGTTTTTTATAACCATCATCTAAAAAAATAACACTAAACATGGTGATACCCTTTCGCTATAAGGTATTAAACATCATCATTAACCATTTTACCTTTCTACTGTTGACCATGGATGTCTTCTCAAAGTACTTAGATTTAAGCCATTAATCTACCCAGCGAGTCAAGAATGTGTGCCAAACTCAAAGGCGTTCAATAACATAAAAATCTAAGGCATACTGGTTACCTTAGAATGTTTTTCCTCACCATTTTAGGTAGTGGCATTTATCTTTATAATGAATATAATTTATCAAGACGGAACCGCAATAGATTGTTACGTGAAAGCATATGTACACGGCATCGAATCTTAGACTTGAGCTATCATCCCTTATGTACTAATAAAATGTTCTATACTTACTTTCTTTTCTAAGGGAACCACATGGTGGGTAAAAAATAATTTTCTATAAATATAATATATGTACATATAATATATGTGAGGCTGAGACACAAGATATTCTTACTATTGACCATATCTGGAGGAAACAATTTTCTGTGTAAATTTTCTTTGCCAAATCTAATATGACTTGTTTTTTAATGTGCCCTTATACAAATTTTTTATTAACATTTATCATTTTTCTTTTTCAAGGGTGCATGGAAGACCCCTTTTGAAAGTGCTCTAACTAGGGATAACGACTTCCACGTTTCTAAAGAAAAATCAGTAAAAGTGCCCATGATGTACAGTAGAGAGCAGTACGAGTATGGTGAGAGCGAAATACTAAAATCGAAGGTAAATGTAAAGTGAGACTTATAATAAATCTAGAACCCATTCATAAAGAATTTCAAAGTGCTCATTGAAGAAATCAGCACTCTGAATCTCTTTATGAAATACTTTGTGATTATTACAGATTCTGAAAATGTCATATGTTGGAGAAAAGTCATCGATGCTGATAGTACTCCCACATGAGATAGATGGTATCGAAGCTTTACTAGAGAAACTAAAGGACCTATCGTTATTGGACAAAGAAACAGAAAATCTAAATGCAGTTACAGTTGATGTTATAATCCCAAAATTCAAAATCGAAACAACCACTGATCTCAAAAAGGTTTTAAGCAATGTGAGCGTTTTACTTTTAAACGAATTCGATATCAATATTTCGAATGTGACCTACAGAATCGTATATAAATCGCTAATTATTTATATTACAGATGCATGTTGATAAACTTTTTAAACCGGACGAAGCAAAATTAGATAAGCTAATAATCGGAGCGGAAGACTTATATGTTACTGACGCAATTCAAAAAGTGTTCATAGAAGTTAATGAACAGGGCGCTGAAGCAGCTGCAGCGAATGGTATGTACACCAAATTGCGTAACTTGTCTAACTCATTGGTCCAATAGTTTTTAAGTGTGACTGCCGAGCGACAGGTCCTATACTGATTTCCGGGTTGGACAAGCTATTACTGCGTTGTACTAACCGGAAATTCCCAGTGGTAGCAAAGGTGACCAAAGTCATGTCCGATATATGTCAATAATCTTACGTCCTATTACCCACATGTAACATATAACATAACCAGTGAACCTAGATTACCGCACACCTCTGCTTATATTAAATTTACAACTGAACTTAAATTCGTTTTTAATTGTGCTGTTTTCTTTCAGATTTTACTATAGGAGTTCTCAGTTCCTTTAACTCTTCCATCAAGGAATATCGATTCCTGGCTGATCATCCGTTCTTGTTCTTTTTGAAAGAGAATAACAACATTCTGTTTAGCGGAATTTATTATGCCTAAGTATACATGCTACTCTTTTAAAACCCATGATTAGCTATAATAGTAGATACTTAATAATTGATTTTTATTGTTATATCTAGTTACAAGAGTTATAGTCAAATGTATATATGTATGTGTATTTTTTCTGCTAACCAAGTTATATAGAATTGAATTTTTTATTAGTAATGGAGGTAAATATTCTGCAAAATACCTGTATAATGTTAGCAGCAGAGAATTTCTGGGCATGTGAAATGTTGCCCACTAAAACCCACAATGTTCGTCCAGCATTATGTTAGCCATACTCGAAGGGCTTCTGAGATCTCCAAGGAATGAAACAAATTACCCAACCTTAAGTGACCTCGTAATTGTAACATGCTTTGGCAAAAACAAGAAGCATAGCACTCCGAACGTGTTTCTCCGGCAGCGAGTGTTGCCTCTAAAGTGTTGACGAACCAAAATCTTCCAACCTACTCTATAATACCGACATGTATATTGGATCAGTCAGTTGCGTACAAATATATTTTATCTAGTACACAATCTGGTCGGGAACCTAATATCATTCTAAGATGTGACAATCAAGGAAATGTTGATTTTCAACTTTCCCATCTGTAGTCGTCTACGAACACATTGCTATGTGAAGAAGTTAGAATGTTTTGATAGTATGTACAAACCAGAGTACGATAATGCGATACTTCTAGTTTACTTGAACTTGACTTCACAATTTGCGTAAAAAGTAGATGCAGCGGCGAATTGTTTTAAACTTATGAGAAGAGCCAATATTAAATTTCCCGCTATTACCTCCTCACTTTAAAACGTTTCAATGCGATGATAATTAAAATGTGTAATTATTTTATAAGATATAAGTGCTGACATCTGTAGTTAATGCAAACCTTCTTAAAAATAAATAAAATGTTATATGTTCATAACTCCGAATGTTTCATTTCTACACTGCCGTTTAATACAATATCTGGGAGTATTCACAATTTGCTCAACAAAACCCGAATATTTCTGGAAACGTGGGAGAATATTATACTCCTCTGCCTACCTCTTCAGGAATTACAGCCGTGATATACGATATTCGTTATAATAAAAACAAACGAAGAAAAATAAGACATGCATATAATAACTACCACATCGTTATCAAAACAATGTAAATACTTCATGCTTGTAATGGAATACGTTCGCAGTGTACAGTGCACAGTTTATGAGCTGGGCCGAAAATAAATCCATGGAGGTTGCAACTGCTAACCCTAACGCCATCTATTAGCAACTACGATAGCATTATATTGCTTTAGTCTCGGAGCATCTAATACAATTTCTTACCTACAAAGCACATTAGTAACCATTATCATCATCGGCCTATTGCAGTGCACTGCCGGACATAAGCCACCCCAGGTTATGCCAATAATCCTCAGGCTAGGCTTGCGGGATGAGGATCACAGAGCATAACTTCTCAAACCGCCTACTCTACTTCCCATAGGCGACCAGAGCATTAAGCTATGCCCAAGCGTACCGCCAGTGCCAAGTGTAGTCGCCTCTTAAGACATCTTATATGTATTGTATGTATTCTTCTCTCGACACGGACGGCACATTCGTAAATATTCCTAAATCTATCATTAAAATTACAGGTTGTCATGCACTATTTCGTTGGCTAAATAACCCTTTCAAAGAATCCAATAAAGTGTTTAAACTATGTGACACGTGTTTTATGATTATAAACACAATCGACAATTATGTTAGATACAAAATTGAAAAGTGCATAGAAATGTTTATTTAAAGGTCAACGTCGGTAAATACGTTCAGTTGTCAGCCGTCATCCGTCGGAACACGACACTATGAAACATTTTATATTTCGTAAGTTTTCTTGTTAATTATATTATTCTCTAAGGTTTTGGCTTTAAGAATTTTTTCCGAGGCGGTGGTAGTTTCATTTTTAAATATAAAAAGTGTTAATAAATGCCCTTTGATTTGGTTTTGAATTTATATATTTTTGATGAAAGGATATTATTAATATGGATCAATCGAAAATAATATATTTTATTTGTTTTAAAGATAAAGATGATTGTTTATTTCATTAAAAACATTCACAACAACATTAACATCAAGTAGCATCAAACCTGTAATCCCCGAAAGGGTAGGCAGAGGAATGTAATACACTCACACGTCTCGTCATTTACATACATACATATGTTTAAGTCTCAATGGAATAGGCTCGTGAGCCAATGCACCGGGCACAAATCCCGACTCCAAACCATTACCAGAAAATCTAAGTCATAAACATCCAATAGCCCTCGATCCAGGATTTCAAACCAGGATCTGTCGATCTTCAGTTGCGCTTGCCACCAACAAAAGAAACGGGGCTGTCAAAGTATTCTTTATCTCATCAAAATATTACATCTACAATCATATGTAAAAGCACTTACAAATTAAATGTTAATCCGTAACTAATATTGTTCATATTCACGGCTATAAATTCCATTACTGGATAAATTCGTTTCGTCTGTGAATGTAATACCTACGTGAACAAACATGTCAATTATTATTATCGATTTTCTTGACCAGTGGCTAAATCTGTAATCAGTAATGAATTATTTATGATAAAATTAATTTATAGTCAATCACATTTAGGTCTTAATAATACATACAATACCTTGCAGACTCCAAATCTGTAGGCTATGGATTAGGATTTACTAGTAATCGTTATTGTGATCATCAATTATTGATTATTTTAAAATAATGAAGCTACATGCTTCGACATAGAATATTCCAGAAGGAATTCGATGGACGAATACTTGTATATTGTATAGGTACTCGTTTGTACAGTCAAAAAACTACGTATAGGTATATAGCTCAGACGGCGTGTCCACGAACAGCGTATGTAACTTTGTGTTGCGAGAAACAAACTTCTTTTCTTTCGGCCCTATAACGTTCAATTTTCCTGGAACTTTCGGGAATATTTTTGTGAATTAATTGCTATGGATTTGAACTGTTACAACGTTTAAACAAAAAAGATACACAAAAAAATGAGGTATTTTTTTAAAACGTCTTTTTGTCAATCTTATTGCCGATTTGTTTCACCTTATTAACTGATTGTTCATATACATTTTGCTCGAATTCTTAATGATTTTTTAATATCAAGATTTATGTTATTGTAATGATCAAAGGGAGTTTCGCAAAAGAAACCAAATACTAATGTATACAATCATCATTAATATAAATATTCACCCTTTAATCGTTTCCTTATGGACGCGGGGCCTTCTTTAAGAATGAAAAAGGTCAGGTTTCGCTTTTTTTCATGTAATAATAATTTAATAACCTTTTAAAATGGAATAATAATTTAATAACCTGAACTTGTCTCGTGTTTATTCTAAATATTATATTGTTCGTCAATATAAAATATTGTATACAGAACCTTCACATCACATTACAATGACATATCTGAAAATTTTGCAATTTAAAATGGTATAGGCACGTTTCATTTGACTAGTATAAGCAAGAAAAGTTATAAGGGAGTAAAATAACACATAGTTTATGTTACACAGACATATTCATGGTCATATAATATATATCTTTTAGCTTCCATAAACTTACTTAAAACTGAAGTATGATGCAGTGGCAACAATGAACAATATGCTGGTAGAATAGTAATATTAATATATCTTATGATTCCAGTTTTTGTAACTGCCATAGCCACGGCGGACGACAGGAACCTGAAAGAACTGCTTCACGCAGGAAACAATAGATTCACAGGAAACATGTTCTCTGTAAGTACCTATTTCTGTCATCAACCAAATCATCTGTATATCGTTCGCCTTCAGATGAAGTATCCGTGCATACATTTCTATCAATACGTTACACTTCAGCACAAATTTGTATTTTTATAATACAGTCTAGTTTTTTTTTATTTAGTAATAGGCTCCACTTTGACTGCTTGTACACTTGATATGGCATGGATAAGTATGAATGAACCCTAGTTTCTTTATAAATAGTCAGACTTGTATATTTGTAACTCTCGATGCTACATCTATAGTCTGAGTGCTGAATATATAAATAGTCAGACTTGCAACGAAAATCTAGTATTAGATGTACTAGTTTTGAGACTATAATGTCACAACCCCAGTCACAAATCTTGATTTGAAATAATAATTATAAACCTTTATTGTTAAAATAATAATTTATTCTTATCACAAGAAAAGTGGTCGAAACGAATGTAATCGAAATTCTTAATTGAATATGTGAATAGTTTTACGAGTATTACGTTTATTAAATCAAAGAGGCATAACACCATTATGTTACAAATGCATAAATAATATTTATGGAGGTGAAAACATTATTTAGTAAAACCTGTTTGAAATAAACCTTTAATTAAAATCATTTTATTTTTAGGAGGTGACTAGTGAGAAGCCTGGTAAGAGCATAGTCCTATCTGCGTTCTCTGTCATGACTCCTCTTGCTCAACTGGCTCTCGCTTCAGTGGGACCGTCGCACGATGAACTCCTTAATTCTATTGGGTTACCAAATGATAACATAGTAAGTAAAATTCATGCAAGCAGGAATATACACTATTTTTATGTGAAGTAAAAGTAATAACGAATACACGCGTTGATAAAATCGAAAAGGAACCAAAGAAAAATACCAAACGAAGAAAGTAAAATATTAGTTACTGTGTTTAATACACTTCATTATTTTATGTTTTTAGGCGAAAGATGCGTTTTCCTTAGTGGATGCAAAATTAAAATCCATAGAAGGAGTCGAATTAAAAACCGCAAATAAAGTGTACATACCATTAGGTTATGAATTGAATCCTGAGTTTGCTGCTGTATCGCGGGACGTCTTTCATTCAGAAGTTAAAAACGTAGATTTTCTACAAAGTGATGCGACTGCCAAAGAAATTAATGCTTGGGTGAGTGGAAATGTTACATAATAACGAGTGAATGGCACAGACAATGGATTATCATATCGAAATGTCAATAAAATAGACCGCATTAGAGTAATTCGTACGTTATTGAAAAAAATGTTAGAAATGTTGTAAAAAATGGTTTAACAATTGAACTTAGTAAATTGGAAAATTGGACTCATTATAGTAAATGATTACCAACCTCTGGGTTATATAAATATGTTATCTAATTTTCTTGAAAAAATCCAACTCGTATTGTTCCGGGTATGCCTCATAAGGAGTTTAATTCCACATTTAGCTCGTACGCGGTAGAAATGCGAGTGCAAAACAAACTTCACTGTACCGCCGAAAGGCCAAGTTATGTAGTTTTAACTCTTTCCTTCAACAAGGGACCTTCTTAGTCATTTACAATTCGCCTTAACATTTGTCGTAGATATTAGATGTAGGTACGTAATAATGTATGTAAATAGTTGATGGCTATGCATATTCTGTTGTGACATTTACTATAATTAAGGAATATTGGGAATAACTTGAATTAGAAAAACAATTAAATAATTAATTTCTCTTTATGTGTTTCTAGGTGGAAGATCAAACGAACCACCGCGTAAAGGATTTAGTCGATCCTACAACGTTAGGACCAAACACGCGAGCAGTTCTTGTCAACGCTTTATATTTTAAGGTTTGTGTTTATGGTTACTAATATTACAAATATGAAAATAATAACGATATTCTGTTACGTTTTCTTTTTTGCCGAATCATTGAGTATCCTAAGTATCCTGATGATTAATACGCTCTTATATATCTACTCTTGAAGAAGTAACAAGTACAGATCGTGTGTGTGCGTAAAAAAGTACGAGTAACATCGTTTTGCTGTAAGGTATTAAAGATTGGTCATCATCATCATCAACTATTTTACCATTCCACTGTTGGGCATGGATGTCCTAGCAAAATTTAATTCATTAACCTACCAGCGAGGCAAGTGTGTGTAGGCCAATCTCAAAGACGTTCTAGAACATAAAATAATCTATAGCATAAACATCCTCATAATGTTTCATTCACAGTTCTAGAGAGTATTTTATCTTATTAGTTAACATATTAATTTTCTAAGAGTATAATGTTACACGAAAGCCTAGGTATCAGGCATCGAATCTTAGACTAGAGCTATCATTTCTTACGTACTGATGAAATGTTCAATTATTACATTCGTTTGTGCGGGAACCAAGTTATGAATAAACAGAAATTTCCTATATAGGCAATATAATATATATGTACTTATTTCGTGTACTGGGTGAGACCCGAGAAATTATTACTGCTGACCATAACTGAATGATGCATTCTGTTTCCGTGTACATCCTCTTGCCAAATCACACGCGCCTTGTTTTCAAATGTTTCCTCATGCAAATAACTTATTATTATTTATCATTTTTTCTTTTAAAAGGGTGCATGGAAGACTCCTTTCGAAAGTGCTTTAACAAGGGACAAAGACTTTCATGTTTCTAAAGAAAAATCAGTGAAAGTACCCATGATGTACAATAGAGAGCAGTACGAGTATGGTGAGAGCGAAATATTAAAATCGAAGGTAAGTCTAAAGTGAGACTTATAATAAATCTACAAGTTGTTTATAAAGAGTTTTTAGGTTCTAACTGAAGATTGAACTACACTCTGAATCGCTTTATAAAACTCTTTGTGATTATTACAGATTCTGAGAATGCCATACATTGGAGAAAAGTCATCGATGCTGATAGTACTCCCACATGACATAGATGGTATTAAAGCTTTGCTAGAGAAACTAAAGGACCTGTCGTTATTGGACAAAGAAACAGAAAATTTAAATGAAGTTGAAGTGGAAGTTACAATCCCAAAATTCAAAATTGAAACAACCACTGATCTCAAAAAAGTTTTAAGCAAAGTGAGCGTTTTACTTTTAATCGAATTCGTTAAAAATATTTCGAATGTGAGATACAAAATTGTATACCTATATATCGCTAAATATTTATTACAGATGCATGTTGATAAGCTCTTTGACCCAAAAGAAGCTAAATTAGATAAGTTGATAAACGGCGCGGAAGACTTATACGTTTCTGACGCAATTCAGAAAGCGTTTATAGAAGTTAATGAACAGGGTGCTGAAGCAGCTGCAGCCAACCGTAAGTACACCAAATTCTGTAACTTTTTTAACTCATTGGTCTAATACTTTCAAGTGAGACTGGCGAGCGACAGGTATAATACTGATTTTCGGGTTGAACAAGCTATTATTTCGTTGTATTAACCGGAATTTCCCAGTGGTATCAAGGAGACTAAATTCATGTCTGATGTATATAATTATGTTAATAATCTTACGTCCTTATACCTACAGTACCAGATCACAAGACCAAAATTTTTGTTTCATAGCAATATAGCCACAGCCGCTTCAAATTGATAGATTTGAATATTTCGAACTCGAAAATACCAATGTATGACATTTTTCGCGTAGCGTTTGACCTGACTGAATTCTCAAAAATGTCAACAAATTTTTCCAAAATGTATCATAACAATCTGTCTGATTTTCCGACTGTAGTTAAATAATAGCTCTAAGATACCGAAAAAATATTTTTCAGAAGTCAGTAGTGTAGCGGGAACCTAAAATATTATTTAGAAAAATTAAAAATGACACAAAAAAATGATGATAGCAATCCGTCTGAAAATATTCTTTTACGGGTAAATTAGGGTTACTTGAAGTGAAAAAAAATTATTTTCAGAAGGAAATTAGGATGCATCAAATTTGAGACCATTCTAAATATGTTAAAGAATTTTACCGATTGATATAGCAATCTGTCTGAAAGTTGTTGAACGTGATGAAATGAATTATCCAGTTATAAAAAAAATTATATCAGAAGAATTCAATGTAGCACCTCCTTTATCAGACAACTTTTCTATAACTCAAAATTATTCAACCGCACAACGCATGGCAAGTAAGTGAGCGTGATTCCAACGGTTAGGGCAGCTGGTGAGTTGTAAGGGAGTGGTAGGAGCGAAACACGCGAAAAATCATTCCCACTGCAGGAACGTAAGAAGCGTTCAGGCATCGGCCAAGCCACTCCAATAAGTTCTTTTCTCTTTTGGGAGTACATGCGACATCTAAAATTTCTGAAAACAGTTTTTTGTAATTCTGGCAAATATACGAACGGTTCAAAAAAAATTCATCTGGATTGTTATAATAGGGGTCGGCGAAATTTTTTGACATTTTCAAAAATTCGCTTCAGCTATATGTCTGAAAACCAACTTATTAGTCATAAAATTATAAAATCTATGTACATTTCCAACATCTGACGTATTTCTATGATACATACTAACCTTTTTTTGAACACAGCAGATAATCTAACGATTTTATACAGTTTTGGCCGTATCGCTATGATACATGGTTCTGGTCGTGGGCTCTGTTACTACTACATGTAACATATAACATAACTGGTACCCTGACAGTTCCGAACCCTCAGTTTATATTATATTTTCCACTTCACTTACTCTTTTTTAATTATATTGTTTTCTTTCAGAGTTTAATATAGAATACAACAGTGCCATTATCTCCACCAAGGAATATCGATTCGTGGCTGATCATCCGTTCTTGTTCTTTTTGAAAGAGAATAACAACATTCTTTTTAGCGGAATTTATTACGCCTAAGTATGCCAGCTACTCTTTTAAAACCCATGATTAGCTACAATAGTAAATACTTAAAAAATGACGATTTTCAAGTTTCCAATCTGTAGTGGGCTACGAAAACATTGTCATGAGGATAAGTTCGAATGCTTTAATTGTATGTACAAACCAGATTACGATAATGCGATACTTCTAGTTAACGTGAACTTGACTTACACGGTTTACGTAAAAAGTAGATGCAGCGGTGAATTGTTTTAAACTTATGAGAAGTGCCAATATTAAACTTATGTTAAAACATTTTGATTGATATATGATAATTAAAACGTGTACATATTGTTTACAGGAAAGGAGCCCTGATATATGTAGTTAACAGAAACTTTCTTAAAAATAAATAAAATATTATATACTCATAACTCCGAATGTTTTATTTCTACACTGACGTTTTATAGAATACGAATATGTGGGGATATTCACAATTTGCTGTTCATAACACGAATAGGAATTGGATAACATGAATTGGAATCATGTATTATAAATTTATAAAAAACAGAACATCACGCCTCTAATCCCCGAAGAGGTAGACAGAGGAAGGAATATATTGAACACTCCCACTTTTCACTAGTTACGTTTACGTCTCACTATTGAATAGGTGGTAAGCCTATTGCCATACGCCGGGCATATTACCAGACCCCGAGGCTATACTAGAAAATGTAATTTAGAACAATTTAGTAGTGCTCGACCCGGGAATTGAACCCAGGACGTCCCGGACGGCATTCGCTCTCTTGTGGTATTAAGAAATAAAATATATCGGTTTTCGTTGCACTCTGCCGTAGTTTAGCACATAGCCTTGAGCTCTTTTTTAGACCTGATATTTTAATTATACCTACACTAGCTTATACCCGCGACTTCGTCCGCGTGTTAGAAGTATTTTTATCTTATTTTTTAAACAATATTAT
>DWFO01004461.1:0-11340 GCA_018246595.1 Mimoniades nurscia nurscia
TCCGGTATAGCCCTGGGGTTCATTGGGACACGCAAGCCCCTCCACCGCGACAAGGTGGCAGCCATTCGGAGGGGATAATTTACCACCCTGGCCAAGTGCGGGTTAGCAGACTTCATACGCCTTTAGAGAACAACTTTTTTTTTGAGAATTCTGAGGTGTGCAGGTTTCCTTACGATGTTTTCCTTCACCTTTAAAGGAAATGATATTCAATTTTAAAACGCATATTTTGTAAAGAAGTGCGCGCTAGGATTAGAACCCGGGCTCTCGGAGTGAGCGGTCGAATTTCAAACAACTAGGCTGTCACTGCTCTGCTTAAACAGTAGGCTTAAACAGTAGAAATAGCAAAAGACAGTTACGCGAATGTACTGTACATGTTGTAAGTAACTTAGACATTGTTTAAATTTCAATGGAAATTTATATTGGTATATTTTTATCGGTGTATTTTTATTTTCAGTCGGTACTGTGGGCCTATCCGGTGAGGGACCTGTCGTGAAGATATGTACTTATACATATTTTTTCCTTACCAATATAAATCTATAGTCCAATGAAATGTCTACGTGTATTAACATATTGCAAACGGGTAACTTACAGCTCGTACAGATTTGAATAGATAACCTTTTCAATAAACTTGGAGGAGTATATTAGATTTAATATTTGCGCAAATTTTCTTGTGCATGAGGTCTGAGATCGTGACCTATTGTGCTGTGGAATGTACGTTACTTTTTGTCTTATTTATTTAACTATATACATATAAGGAGAAATCTCCACGGAGTGTATTTTTCTGAAGTAGGTAATCTAAACCAATTTATTTCCTGCTCTAACGAATTTCAAATTTTAGGCGGAATAAAGTCGAGATGAATGAATAAGCATCATGCACGTTCAGACTGAATGGTGGAGACAAATTGGAAGATATCTAGGGTTGTCGACACCTGTAAAGATTTATATTTTTGTAGTTCATTCATATAATGCAATTTCCTTTTTGTTCCAGACTTTATGCAATAACGCTCTTTAGATAATTCAGGTAATTGTTCACTAAGGTATATGTGGCATGTTAGCAATGCGTGGCTTTCAACTATCTTATTATGAGACGATTATGAGGAGGTTTGAGAATAGTTGATGATAATGATAAAATTTATTGTACCTAAGCTCTTACAGATTGATACACCGCATTCAATGTCGCTGCTTGGGAATGAACTCACAAGACTGAAGTTTCAACACAAGTGTATTAAAATAATTTAATTATTTTTTATTAACTGTCAAAACGATTTTTTAATTAGTTAAACATTACCATACGAAAATTATAATATTTAATATTCGCAATCTAATTCTAAAACCATATCAGGGCATTTATTACCTACATCTCACACGAGTTGTTAAGGACCCTACAAGGCTATGAATACTGAGAGAAAATTTGCAAGGGTTCAAAAGTTAAAGGTTAAAATGATAATTTACTAGCGGACCAGATGGTAACGAACTCGTGAGGTCGGTGGCTATAACGGAGACAGTTGGGTCGCGCTTTTGGCGTTTTATAATTGTTTTATTTCAAAAGATAAAAGGTGGATGATGTATCAGTGAGAGAATCGGAACCCGGAAGAGGCTGGTTGGGAGCGTAAGGTGAGCCGGCGAACCGTTTAGCTCGTCAGCTGAGCGGCAGACAATGAACTCCCGAGGTCACTTGAATCATGACTGCTCCGGAGATTGGAACGTACGAGAAACAAGATGTCTTTAAATATTACTAGTGTCTTCATTGCGTTTATTAATGAATTATCGTGCACGATGGAACTATACCATACCGCGTACAGATATTATCATGTAATATATCAAAGTTTACCTAAAAGTAAATTAAAGTAGGCATGAACAGCGTACGGTCGGCGTTATAACAAGAAAATTTAGTTTTTAGGGAATAATACTCCAAATTTGTACCAGAGACAAATTTATTTATTAAAACATTTTTTCGATTTACAAATGGGCAATTTATTTGAGGAATAGCGTACATAAGTTACAAAGAATGTAATCTAGGCCGGTGGACGCAATAAATAAATCTACCCGTTAATCATTCTCTAGTTCCATGTAAGAAATTTCAATTAATATTTCGTGGCAAAAACAATTCTTAAGGATTAAGGCATAGATTAGCGTTAGATACATTTATGGGAATTTGGAGGAAAAAATATTATTATTTATTGTGGTTCCACTATTAAACTATCAGGAATAACCTAAGAAAATATACGAGTTTGGGAGCAAATATTTATTAAAAACCTGTGATTTAATATTAACGTTATTAAATGTAACCTCGCGCCTTTAATCCCGAAAGAGGTAGGCATAGGAGCGCAAATCTAGACTTCCGAGTCAGTACTAAAAATTTTAAATAGAAATTCTAAGTTACATTAAATTATCCTCAGCCTATTGTAGTCCACTGCCGTACTCAGGCCTCCTTCGAAGGGTCATGCCCATAATCTCCACGGTGGGTGTGCAGGTTGAGGATGGCAGAGCACAGCTTCTGGCTCTCGCTACGCTGCTGCCCATAGGCGTCCAGGGCATGTAACTGTACCATACCGCGGTCTGCCGGCACCAGGCTTCGTCGCTTCTTACGACACCTTGAATCCCGGTATGTGGTCGGGAAATTTATTCTTAATTCGCTCCGATATAGATTACGTTATCACAGGGAGGTCCTGGATTCGATTCCCGGGTCGGGCACTACTAAACTTTCTAATTTAGATATTCTAGTAGTGGCTTGTAGTCTGGATATGTGCCTGGTGTATGCCAATAGGCTCACTACCTATTCCATAATGGGATGTAAACGTTACTGTTGAAACGTGGGAGTGACCTACATTCCTCTAGCTACCTCTTCGGGGATGACAGGCGTGATGCTACGTGTAATTAAAAACGTTTTTCATATAGTTGTAAATTTAGAAAATGTAATTTATATCGTCTGTGATATCACCTACAAAATTTAATTACAGATATTTTTCACAAATATTTTAAGGGCTCGTTAAGGCTTTCATTATTAAGAGAATAAAAAATTAAGCCGTTTGTTTACAAAGTCTTTTTTTTGTCAACGAGTTAATCCTCGTTAACAAGTGGAGTGAACAGGAACTGACACCCGCTGTAAAATGTGCCCTTAAGGTTTATGCCAAAGGGTGTCTACCGAATATGATTTGTTTTTGTAGTCTACGTTGTTATTTTCTATTATAAAAACATTATTAATTATAAACTGTAATATTTTTGACATGGTGGAGAATAAAATATTATCAGATTCTAGTTATTTAATAGTTAGTTAGTTAATTTATAATACAATTATCTTATTACATGTTTGCAACTACGAGTATGTAGTTAGATAGGTACTCCGTTTCCAGACACTATCGAATTCAAAGTAGGTATAGGTACTATTAATCTTATTGGCTCTGCATCAAAGAAAGTATTTTACAGGAGTTTGAAAAACTTGACTGGATTTTATAGTGCGGGAATATAGAAGTGATTCCTACTCGTAGTTGTAATCGGAAGAAGCATGTACAAGGGATTTTTATGAAAAAGGAAATGGCTAAGTTTAGTCGATTGCACAAACTGTTTGTGGTTTTCAGTGCTTATTCTAGTTTCATGAAATACAGATCTCGGGTTAGATATATTTTCAGTCTTTCATAGTACTTTTTGTTCAATGTCTTATGATGTAAACAGGCTGGGGTTGAGTTTCTTCGAAGGAGTGTAGGAACGTGATGCGGTGGGCGCAGAGTAAGAATCAGCCACGTTTCATTTATGCCAGATAAACGCAGAATGCAAAACGAGTACTTGAATGTTATTAATTTTACTGTTGTATTAATTATTTCAAAGCTGGGACTTTGGTCCGTGTTGCTGGAGATGGAGTCACCCTGTTTTTGTAATTTGTCACAGTTGCGTGGTGTCATTTACTCGGTCCGTTTCCGGCGGGAGGTTTTCGTTTTAATTAGCAGTTTCATGCCTTTTTTATTTATTGCTCTCGTTAGGGTTCTGAGGAAAATCAAACAATAGAATGTCAACGTGGAAGGGAAGTAAGAAAATTATGTTATATTTACATATTTCTTTAAGTTTATTGGTCATGTCAGACTTCGATTTTTTTTCAATACTGTAATGTCACTCTAATACACAACATTCTAGTTCAAATTCTAGTTACTACTCCGTTGGATTCTAAGAAAGAAAACTCCAATGGCATCACGACATGATTAAGTTTTATAGTGTATGTCACGATAATCCGACGCGAGCCTACGGTGTCACATTCGCAGCTGTCACTTCGACTGTAATTTTATTGCTCGATAATGACACGCAACAAAGAACAAGGAAAACGACGCGACAAGATAAAACACGAGTCAAATATCTAACGGGAATTGTATTATAATAACGTAATACATTAATCACGTGTCACGTTAGTACGTATCACCAGTACTCATTGGCTAAGCTCACTGACAAATGAGTGATGCATATTCAACGTTTTTACTGAATACGGGGCGTCCCCGCTTCCATCACTCATTGTTCCTAGACGTTGTAGTGGGCGTGATAAATCTAATAGTTGGATAACATATTCCACTAGATGGTGATGTTCTTGCAAAATTCTGCATAAAAAGCTATAATTATTGGACATATTTCTTTTATTACGGTAGTAGATAGGGGCACGTCTTTAAAATAACGGAGAATGACCATTTGGTGTGCTAGAAAATATGTTAGTATTAAAATAAATAATAAATTACAGAAACATCGTTTTACATCAAAGATTTATGACAAACGAAATTTAGTATACCTTAACGAATTATTTAAATAATCAAAATTACAGTCACATGATATAACATTTTAGAACACTCATGAAATTATACAATGTTAGAATGGCACTTATTTTAAAATAATAAAAATAAATTTTGCATTAACACTTAAAAATAAATCATGAAATAAACAATTTATTACACAAACAATCATAATATTTAAAATAACTATATACCTGTTAAATGTTGAGTGCTTGCTGAAACCAGTTGAAATCCGCATTTAAAACAGAAGTGAAAAATATGGTAATTCGAACAATTTTTCGTTTGAGCCGGGGCAGTACTTCAGGCCTAATTAACAAGTTCTAGAGCGTACATTTTATTTTTCCTTTGAATAATTTGCATACGTGTTCAATGTTTTGATTGAGCGCTCTGTAAGTTGGGTCCACAGAACAATGAACAGGCAGAAATATCTTTGTAAAGTATTACTGTGGGATTGTGTGGCTTATTTGTGTGCATTATGATTTTTTTTTAATAATCACATGGTAATTACAATAATTCATGTAATATCTGTTATTATATTTGATTATTGAAGTAATTATTAATGCATTTTAAGCAGCTTGAAATTTTGCCTTGGGCTTAGGCTCTTTTCATAAAATATTTGAACAAAATTGTATGAGTTATTTTAATGTGATAACGTAATAAATAGAAATATTTCAACAACAATATCATTCCTATTTATTACAGTTATATATAACTCATAGCGCTGAAAATTTTGAAGATTGGTTAGGCTATTGTTAGACGAGATATTAATTAGGAAATATATGATTTTGCTGTTGTTGTAATTTGACGGGTTTTCTTTGTTAGTACATAGCTTTACATTTTGCGAGTGATATGGTATTTAAAGAGATTTAGCTAGAAACAGAATGTAATGCTAGTAGCAAAAAACGAACTTCCAGATGCTAGATCAGAGCAATGTCTAACTGTATGTATGAAAAATGTACTTCTGAACGTCAATTCTATCACATTTTGGTTTTAAGATGCTCACATGATACTTCTTGAATTTCCAATACTGATTGTTATGGTAATGTGTTCATAATAATTCTTAGTATGAGGAATGGAACAAAGGTTCTGTGGAATCGACTTTTTTATAATAAATAAATGACGACTGTTTTTGCTATTTTAATATTTTGTAAAACAATTTTTTAATAACATGTTTACTTCATTATATGTGACAAAATTATGTATCTACATATTATCACACCTACTCCTCATAGGGTTAGGTAAAGGCTAATAATGTTCACCATATCCGGTCCTGATAAGCTTCTTTCGTCTCTTGTACTGTCATCAGTCGTGATACGTACTCGTCTCTTAATAGAACTTTTGACTTGGCCTTCTATTTGCATCTTTGATATGATCTAAGTTTACTTCCAGGTCTGCCTTGAATTTGTCAAACACAGTGCTTATATGACTATTCCTTTAGTCTACGGTACATATATTATAAAAATGTATAGGTACATTATGCGAAAAATGAATGTGTTTAATAGTCATTATAATTTTAGGTTGACCTTTATTAATAAAAGAGGGTAATTAGAAATCATTTAAAATAGCAAGGAACTTTCTAGAGAAGAGTCTGGCAGTACCTATACGTTAGTAAACGTGCTTCCAAAGTCTTTTTATATAATTCTGTAAGGTGTTCTCGTATCGGTCTTAACGGGTGAAGAGGTCATGAAACTAAAAGCGGACATTTATACTGCTTTTGTGCCGAGGTGCAGGCATTAGCTGCGTTTACTTCATAATGCACCGGCACTTGCCTTTTATGGTTCATCCAGTTCGTGCTATCACTATGGACTCTTGTTATTTTAACTGTCGGACATACGAGTACGAGTACCTCATCTCGCGAGTGCCTGGCATCATTTACGAAATGCAGCTCATTTCGTTTTTCCTTTTTTGATTTGTAGATAAAATAAAGTTTAAAGAAAGAGTATCGTTTTATTGGTATCCAGATATATACAAGATTAATAAGCAATTAATATAAATTCGACTTCATAATGTAAATGTATTTATTTTACATTATTTTGTAAATGTTATTTTTTAAATAGCCATATTAATAAACATGGTATGCCATTTTGGTGCTGGTGTTTATCCTAATATTTTTTTAAATTTTTTATTTAAAGAAATATTTCTCTGTTTGTCCCGTAAGAAAAAATCGTGACAATATTTATAATAATAATGTTTTACTTATGAACCCATTATATTTATTTCGACCGCTGCAGTGTTAATAACATTGCAGTGAGAACCTTCTCCATAACAATGTTTTCTCGTTGTGGTCGTACTCGTATGTTGGGTCTAATACACGCGTACGAGATAATACAAAACGATATGGAATTTTCTAGATATTAGCTATATTTACGTGGCTTGTAACAATATATTCACAAGCTTTATACCTATTATGCTCACGTTGCAGGTCTGTGTCTAAATATGTTAATAGTAGACATCAATTATGATAAAATATATTGAAAAGAATATTGGATGTATCGTGGTTTAATGTTTCTTGAATCTCAAGCGTAACCTATCCTTTATCACTTTGAACGACGATATTCATATGAGGAAAACTCGTTTTGACAATCACGGCAAACAAACAAATGTATGATTTACGGGTACCTATGAGATATGGTCTATGGTGGTTTCGTTTGCATTTTTTGACATATGGTAAGTTATGTAAGGCGTAGCTTTCCTTGGTTTTGAATTTATGTGAGAGCTAGTGACATTACTGTCTCCTTGCGAGGGGAAAATACCGATAAATGATACATTTTTCTCGAATTCCTCTTTACTTCATTTGACTGTCTTGTTGGTCGTGTTGGTTGCAAGGGTGACTGCCGATCGTGAGCTACTGGGTTCAAATCCCGAGTCTGGCACTATTGGATATTTCTAACTTAGATTTTCCACTAGTGCCCGATGCATAGCCTAGACTCACCACCTGTTCCTGGTAAATGTAACTGGTGAAAAGTGTGGGGAGTAATATTACTTATGTATATTACGTTATAACCTCGTTATTGACGGTACTTAGATATATGATAATTATGGATATAATTTTAATACTTGTAATTTCAATTTATATATGCGAGAATGCGGTATCATCGACTCAAAATATATTTTAATCTCACTTTACAACTTAGATTTCTTACCCGTTAAGGACATACGTTCAGTATAAACACAGAATATAAAACACGCAGCATGTCCGATGTAATGACATAATTATGCAAAGTTACTATACCTTTATTTCTTTACATACATTATATTGTAAAGTCAGTTTTATATCGACGGTTGTTTTTTGCCATTTATTTTTTCCTTGTTAAATTTCTAAATTAAATAATTCAATCATTGCTTACATTGTCGTATATTAACGTGTTACTTTAAAAAATGGTACTTTCAGTGTAAGCCATTGTTGAACTAAAACGAATCTTTTCTTCCTCATTTTATAACATATTCATTTAATTGTCAGTAGTCTGTTCTCGCCAACTGCCAGATATAAGCCTCCCGCTTTTCTAAACTTCAGCATCTTGTATATCTAAATATATTTTATTGATTATGTTACAACAAACATATAAACATGCGACAACAGCCTTACAAGTGTATAAAGTACTGGCACTTAAGTACATACTCGTACATGCCGTCGTGACGCGTTTTCGGCGAGACAAAGGGTCGTCAGAGCAACCTGTTCGCATATTAATATTGTACTACGTTTCATCTCAGCACGGTGACAAAAGACTGTGGAATTCCGCTAAATTTCAAGATCGGTACTTCGACTGTTTTCATTACCGTTGTATAAGTAATATTTGCAGCCAATGACTTTCATTATTACTTCATCGGCCTGTTGTTCCGTGGCTGACGCTCACCGCTAAGACGGAAGTTATGGGTTCGATTTCCATTGATAATACACATTAATGAGATGAGTACGATGGTTTGTCGTGTTTGCGAACGGTTGTAATTTAACGAGACCAGCCTAGACCACTGGTTAACGTGCCTTCTTCAAGTATGAGAATCGTCAATCCTGTAGAAGTGACACCTGCTATTATTAAAGCCGATGAAAAACCTCATTCCTCAATCTATTTTTTATACATATATATATGTAGGTGTATCGGGGATGAGACAACTGGATCGCTATTTTAATTTGCGTATTTTTTTCAATTTTAATCGAATACCTAATTTTTTATGATGACGGCATACATAATATGTATTAATTACTTATAAATACATTATATGTTATAATCTGTATTCATTGCAATATGAGCATTTAATTTTTGTGATGCGTCAATACAGTGTTACAGGAAGTAGCTCATCCTGCACCATGATCTAATTTATGACAGCTATAAGTTTACGTCATCGGCAAATGCAATATTATAATAATATACAGAATGTAATATAAACTTATACTACCACTAATGCGTGTATATTTTTCTTTTTTAATACTTAGTATTTATAAAATAATTCTTACCAGTCTGTAAAAGGATATAAACAAAAGTAATGATAATATATTCTTCCAAGGTTTTATTACCGTATAAAATGATAAAAAACATTAAACAAATTTACCTATTTTTATGGTTTCGTAAATATTCTATGACATTTTTGTAATGGATATATCTACATTTGAAGTGGTAATAAATTAGTTAATTAAATATATATTTTTTTCGGTCATTACAATTATTATGTATTTTATTTCAGACTCTACATATAATAATGATTGGAAAAAAAGGAGTTTAATAGGATTTTAGAAACGTACAAAGTACGCATATTTTTACCTACTACACGTAATTAACGCGCGTGTTCGGCGAGACAAAGCATGTTCAAGAAAAGCTGTTCGCATATAAATATTGTACTTCATTTAAACGTGACTGTACAGTAGTATTCGGCAAAGCCTCAAATATTTCACATCTGGTGTCCGCTTAGCTTAATATTTGTTTTATAATATACCTACATACAGTGAACGGATAACAAAAATCATTTTTAACACTTAGTATGTTTAATAACTTTCGTAAATCACGCTTCGGTGTGATAGAAGCTTAGAATATTAAGGTGGCGTAACGCTAAAGGTATCTTACATATTGTATAGGAGCTTTTAGCTAAGCTTTGGCATTACACCATTAAATGCCGAAGCTTTTGCAATAGAATACCATACGCAACGGTGCGGTTTACACTGAGGTACAATTAGTTGCTTAAACTTTTTGTATAATTTTGTAATATAGGTACCAGTGAATTGATAGCAGACTCCTGCGTGATTAGAGCTTAGTCGTAAATTTATAATCTATTAATTGGTGTAGGAATGTACTCGGAAGTAAGCATGTAAAAAAAAGTAACATCACGCCTCTAATCCCCCAAGAGGTAGGCAGAGGAATGTAGAACACTCCCACGTTTCACCAGTTAGCATGTAATTTTTCCATATTGTATTTCTAAGGTAACGTATGTTACAAGCATAGCGCGTTGTAAATTGTAATATGAGAATGTTCGTGCATTTAACAAACTCGCCCACATTTGGTTCATTTATAAAACGTGATATAAATTTTCCTTATATATAAAACCTTAGATCAATGATTGATATTGAATTGCATTGTCGAGGTACAAGGAATAATGCTAGCTATCGTATATTAATGCAATTCAATTTTCATCTCATATTATTTAACATAAAATAACTGTGAAAGAAAAATAAGCCCTTTTTGATTGTATACAGATAAAGCACACAATACTTAAATTGATATAAAGATGAAAGTCAAAGTAAACTCAAGACAAAAGCTACTGTGAAGTGCTTTACAGCGGGATTCCGTAAATTAGAGTTGCATCCTTTTTATTTATTATAAAAAATATTTTTTTATGTAGTACCTACATGGTATTAATAAATATATTTTAACTGCTTAGAAAAAGTTATGATTCAAATATTACCAGTTAGTAGTAATAATTCAATTCAGTTGCTTTGCAAAAAAAAATTACACCTTGATATTTTCCACGGGTGAAAAAGTATTTTTAATCCTCTTTTCTATCCTTATCAATCCACAGTTGGAATACTGTAGGCACTTGGTGTTCTCTGCCTAGCTCGGCAGTGACCTGGTGTGGAGATATGTATGTATATATGTATACATGTATATGTGTATACATGTATATATGTATACATGTATATATATGTATACATGTATATATATACATGTATATATGTATATATGTATACATGTATATATGTATACATGTATATATGTATAAATGTATATAAGTATAAGTCCATATTAATGTTCAGTAGGTATATGGTTACTATGTATAACAAATGTACAGTCCCATGATACTTTTAATATGTTACTCTATATAAAAATTATGGACAAGACATGTAGGCGCAGGAGGATATAAATTTGCAGTGTTATAGCTAATAATGTACTACTTCGAAACAGCGAACACCATAGAACCACTGTTTTATAGGATAAAAGATAGGGTCGTTACATGGGATGAGAAGATAATAGAACTACGATAAACAAAGGTGTGTTATACCTAATAAGCGCCGTAGGTGCGTTGGATTGGAGATTATTAATATAAAATTGTTATAAATGTATCTGACAAAACATGTGAAACCATTTAG